>WBZZ01000169.1:0-80000 GCA_019918135.1 Paulinella micropora
GTTTGGAGGAGCTGACTGCTTCGAAGCCGAGAGCAAGTTTTACACCCGCAGGCCTTCCGAACGAAATGAAAATTACTTATTTGGATGGATAGACCTAGATCAAACCGTAAAAAATCCGAAAAAGAAAACTTTCTTTCTCGCTTCCCTCAAGGTTGGAGAGGAAGAAGATGAGGAGGAAATCCTCGTCTTTCCTTCCCTCTCCGCGGTAGTGAAAAAAGTTGGTGATGAGGAGCTCATCAACTGGATTATCCCTATTTCTTAAAAACCTTATTATTATTAAATAATAGGGGTTGACTGTGTTATCCCCCCCCTTCTCCCATTTTTTGTGGTGTGATCATTTATGTTGGATAGACCTGTCCATTCATATATTAAATACAAGCACAGAAAAACAGAAAAACACACATACGACACATACAACAACCCGCCCTATTATAAAAAAATGTCATTTTACAAAAACGAAAATAATAACAATAAATACAAAGGCTTATTTTGTCATTTTGTCGTTATGAGACTACATAACATTTAATAAATTCCTCACTGAATAAAGATATATATTTCCTCGTGTGTTATGTAGTCTCATAACGACAAAATGACAAAATAAGCCTTTATATTTATTGTTATTATTTTTGTTTTTGTAAAATGATATATTTTTTATAATAGGGCGGGTTGTTGTATGTGTCGTATGTGTGTTTTTCTGTTTTTCTGTGCTTGTATTTAATATATGAAGACAGGTCTATCCAACATGAATGATATATATATATATATATTTATATTTATATTTACTATGTATATAATATGCAACACATATATACTATATTATATATGTATATACTACAAATGACATTATTATGTAAGAACTTTTTATATAAATTTGAACGGTACCGCACGTGCGGTTCCGCGGCACCGTATCCAAGAAGATAATTACACTTTTTTAGGGTCATCTTCAAGAAAATGCCCTCTAGAAAAAGTGTTTTTGCGTCCAAATCATCGTTTTTAAACAACGAACGAAATCAAGAAGAAATCAAGAAGAAATCAAAAAGGAAGCGAAAAATTACCTTAGTAGTCGTCGCCACCGCCACCCACCTTCATTAAACAAACCTACCATCACACATACTGTATGAGGTAGGGTTTTTAAGAGTCTCCCACGACTGTATATTTTTTGATATTGCCCGCAAAGGGGACTAGATATTTCAGATATTGCCCGCAAAGGGGACTAGATATTGTTGATATTGCCCGCAAAGGGGACTAGATATTTCAGATATTGCCCGCAAAGGGGACTGTATATAAAATCAGTTATTTTGCGATCTCACCTGTAAACTCTGTTCATATTTGAATTACCCTCATTTAAATCATTTATCTGTTTAACCATTAAACAAGCTTTTGTAAAAGTAGCACCCTTATCTATGAGTGCTTCTACTTTTTCAATCTCATCGCTTTCAATCACTCCTCTATTCTGCTTCTTCCAATGCTTCATCAATCTTCTTTCATTTTCAATCTTTCTCAATCTCTTCTTTCTTCTTCTTTCTTCCACCAGGTCTTCTTCAATATCGTCTCGCTCTTTCTTCTTCTTGTTTAAAACATGATCAATCGCTCCAAGTCGTTCTTTCTTCTTCTCCATTTCCTTCTTCATCTCTTCAATCATCTTTTCATCTTTCTCAATATCATTCATCGCTTTTATCTTCATTTCAGTCAGTTTCTTCGTTGTAAATCTACTATCTTCAAACTTCTCAATCCATTCTTCTTTTCCCTTTACAAAATTCGGAATAAGTTTAATAGACATAATAATATGAGGGTTTTTTTTGTTTACGAGTGAGGTCCCAAAAAAGCAAGGGAACAGGGGAACGAAAAAAAAGCAAAAACCAACCCACAGAAAATCGTGGGGTTGGGGAGAAAAATAAAAAAACGACAAATTCGTCCGCACTTTACGATAAAAATTATTGCGATGACCATTTCGGCCCGAATGTTCCCTAAATAAAAAAGGAAATTGCTAAAAAAAACCGTCAACCTAAACCAAAATCACGTGCCCAAAAAAAATTCTCGTCAGTCTTTCAGAATTTGGCAAGTCTAGAAGTGGCGATGGACCAACTAGCCGACATTTTTGGCGAGGCGAAGTTGGAGGCCGACCCTACCCAGCCCGCACCTGTCCAGCCCGACCCTACTGACACCGCCCCCGCCGACACCGCCCCTGCCCCCATCGCCCAACCCGACCCAGACCCTGCCCCCATCGCCCAACCCGACCCCCCTCGCAGCCCATTTGAATGGAACATTTACAATCTTTTTCCACGCCAAATGCCAGCCAGACCTGCGGATAGACCACGCGATTATTTTGTCGCAGTAAAATTAAGCCAAGATTTCGTTGATGAAGTTGAACAGAAAGGTTGGGCTATACAGCATACTGTAAACTTTAACATTGAATTTATTGACAATCGCAGTTATTACAGATGGGTTCGCGTGGATAACACCGTAATTAACCCGAGGGTTAGACGGAAGTTTCTTGTCTGTTTTGGTGATAACAACGAGTGTGTAATCTTTCCATCAATCACCGCAATAAGCAGAGTTCTCGGCGAAAGAACAGCCTCAATTAATTGGATAATTCCGGTCTAAATAAAAGAAAGTCATTTATTTACAAATCTAATATTACTTTCGCTTTCCTTTCTCTCTTGCTAGTTCGTATGTTCTCCGGCTGTATGTCTTCCCTGTTTAAAAATTCCTTTGTTTTCTTTTCTTTCGTTAAATCTTTGACTTGTTCGTTAATTTGTTTTTCTTCGTCGGCCGGTTTGTCAAATTTAGTCGTTAATAATTCTCTCGGACTGACTAGCTCATCTGAATTTAATATTAATTTGAAGCCTGAACGGCCCACTACGGTGTAAATCTGCTTACTATACTGCTTTCCACCTTTGGAAAATAAATTTCCCTTTAGCTCCTTTCTTACCTTATCACCCTTTTCAAATTCTTCAATCAACCCATCCCGATCAATCCGTTATTTATTTTTATTAACTCCCTTAAATACATCTATCGGTCGGGCTTGAACTGTTCTATGATGTCGCATATTATAAACATCCACCATATCATAAATATAAGTAAGCCAGTCAAAGTTTCCATTAGTTTCAAATAGTATGTCAAGCCACCTTCTTATAGTCCGTATTACACGGTCAACAATAGCAAGAGCCCGATGGTCACCAACTTCAACCGTCCGATGCTCAATATTGTTTTCTCTAAAATAATCTTTGACTGCTCCTTTATATTCACTTCCGCTATCGGTCGTAATTGATTCGGGTGTATATGGTATTGAGCATCCCTGGCCCACGGGACACAACAACCTACATTACAAAGTTATTGTTGAGCAGTAGGCCAGTTGTGAGTTTGCCGTGGTAACTGGGGGATTGAGCACCCCTGGCCCACGGGACACAACAGCTTACCTTGCAAAGTTATTGTCGCATTCGTACTGCATCATCGCATCTACTCCTTGTGTCGCTGTTGTGACTGTGTGAGGAGTGAGAGAGAGGTGTGGTGAGGGCGTGAGCTCTGAAGAACCGTGCATAGGACACGAGGGGAGGAGCGAATGTGAGTGTTTAGATGGTTGTACCAAAACAACTACAAACCTAGGTAGGTTGAAGAACTGACTTTGCAGATAGAGCTGCTAGTAGGTGGAAAGCTATCATAGATGGTAGCTGAGGTAGCCTCAGTGTAGTTTGAGCATTAGAGTCAGTGGTAACACACGTGGTTGACGAGAGAGAGAGAGAGTAAAGGGTGGTGTGGACAAGCAAAACACTATTCTGTGTACTGTGTGTGTGAGTCTGCTCGTGGCCTCTGTTGTGTTCTCTCTGTGTGGGTGTGTGTGGTTGCTTGCCTGTGTCTGTGCCATTAGAACAGCGTAAGCATAGCGTGACCCTATCTCTATTTGGCAAGTAGAGAGCATATCTGTGTGCTGTGTGTAAGTGTGTGTGTTTGGAGCGTGTGTCTGTTCGAGACTGACGGTGGTTAGAAATGACTACGAGTAAGACAGACAATAAGATTACGTTCACCGGCAAAGAGGCATGGATCCTATTGCATAGGCAGGTAGTGCAAAGCTGTAATGCTAAGGCCCCTAAGGAAGTGCTGCAGGGTGCTGACGCCCACAAACAATATGTACATCGCGAAAACGTATTAGGGATACAGCTTAAGGGTAGGGAGGTGCCCCCCTTTATCCTAGCTTGGGAAGAGGTAGCAGAGTAGAATGATTGGGCTGACTTGGACGAAGAAGTAGGAAAGGAATACTTTGAGGACAAAGCCAAGGGTTCTACTCGCCTGTGGCCTATGCCCAACCCCAAACCGGAAGCTCCAAACCTTGAGGAGGCGTTAGGGGTAGAGGAAGACAAGGAAACCACAGTCAAGCATTACAAACCGGTTTTTGGCATTTCAAAGCTAAATAAACTTCTTTCGCTGTTTTGTTTTTTAGTGGTTTAATAATTAAAAATCTGCTGTGAGTTTCTATCCAAAACAACATCCAAGCATAGCCTTTATTTCCCTTCTTATCTTTTAGTTTGGACATATCCGCTAAATCAACAAACACTTGCTTCAGCGGTTTATCAGACCATATCGTATTCCATTTATCTGTTGGTAATCTTTTTTGGTAATGTATTTCAAGTGCTTGTTGTTCCTTTCTTTCATCTTCATCTTCACCTCCGTTTTCACTATTTCCTGTATTGCTATGTTTGTGATCCATCGCAGATGCAAGCCTCCGCACCTCCACGGGTTTTGGTGAAGCTTATCAAAAGGTTCTATATGATTAATAATATAATTTGTTCAAAAATTCTTCAAAAAGCGGATCCTTATAATCTGTTTTTCCACTACTTTCTCCAAATGTTTCATATTCAAGGTAGTTAATAAAAGCATCATCTACAACTAGGTCAAATTTTGGGTATTGGCATAAAGTACATCTCCTCGCCATATTATTATGAATACAGTAATGAATGTTCTCTTTTCGTTTCGGATATTAACTCTACACGGCAGACATATATTACGGTAAGTTCGCCTACCATCATAAAATAATGACATAGGCTTTTCACGACGACAATATCTGCATTTTTTAGTAAAAGACATCGCAGAGACTCCGCCTCCGCACTTCCGAAGGTTCTAATATTTTATCACACCTAATGTTTTATCTTTATATCTTACTCTTTCTTCTTTTTCTAGTTCAAAACAATAATTAGAACAAAACTGATACATATAAAACCAGTCGAAACTATCATCAATCGCCGTAATCTGTCTATTAGCTAAACACAGAGTTAATCCACACACATAGCAACTATTGAAGTCGTAATCACGATGATTATATAAATACTCCATAATGTGTAAACGAACATCTAACGGCTGGTTTTTTATCTCACTCGTTATATTAAAACTTAAGAAAAATTTTAGATTTATCATTATTTTCTTTTTTTGGTTTCTCGGGTTGTTGATTATAAACATTAACCGATATGTTTGACTTCTTTCCTTTACCCTTCTTCGGCTTGGCTTCTTCCTCCTCTTCCTCCTCAGAGCTTTCGCTATCCTCGCTTTCTTCTGGCACTTTCTTTTTTACCACTTTCTTTGCCTTCTTCTGCTTAGTCTTTAATTTCATACCAGCAACCCGTCGGGCAACAATATCTACGAAGTCGTGTTCAACTTCCTCATCAGAACTGCTTTTCTCAATCGGCTCACCATCCGTTCCTTCAATCATATCTTTCGCCAACTGTTTCTTAGTAATGTGGTCCATCCGCTGTTCTTCGGTCATTTCTTTTACATTCTTCGCCTCTTCCTCCGCGAGTAATTCCTTAGCCCTCTCAATCTTCCTCTGCTTAGCCTGTTTCTTCTTCGCCTCCCAACCCTTTTCAAGATTCTTCATCGCGACCTCTCTATTACCTCTCGGCATTTTATGACTTGTTTATATTATAATACAAAATAATATTATTTAGTTTTTATTAATAAACAATTTATTAATAATATATACAATGAGTCAATATAAATCGCTCTTAGGCCTTAATGAGTTGGCTGTTGATAGTCTAGATATACTTAACTTAGACTTAACGAACACGAACATAGTGGGCCTTAATACAGACAGAGTGCCTGAAGATGCCGACCCGATAAATCTTTATTATACTGATGGGCGATTTGATGCGAGGCTGGCTACCAAAAGCACATCGGACATCAAAGAGGGAAAAAAATTTATACTATACAGAGCAACGAGTAAGGGACAACTACGAGGTTAAAGCCTCAACTCAACACCGTTCTAATACAAGTAATCCACACCAAACCAGTTTATACAATTTGATAGACACGAACATATCCGCACCAGCGGTCGGGCAATACTTAACATATAATGATGTAAATGGTAAATGGAGGAATACAGCCCTCGGTTCAATTGATACACTCTCCGATGTAGCCATAACCGCACCAATAGCCACTAATAGTTATCTAACATATAATTCAATAAACTGGGTAAATAAAACATTTCCAATAAATTTTGATGAATTCGGCAACATTAATATGGGAGGGAATTTGAATATAACAGGAGTTAATTTACTGAATACCAAAGATGTTGATACTTGGATATCAGAGCACGAGGCAATGATAAAGTGTCCGCGGATGGTTCAATTAATACACACAGCGATGTGACAATAACAGGCATACCCGCTGATAACCAACTGCTCATTTATGGCACAGGCCAATGGAGAAATGTGACATCGCCCTTTCTGAGATTAGACGGCACCGTCAATATGACTGGAGCCTTAAATATGGGGAATCAAAGCATAACAAATGTCAATTTTGTTGATGGTGTTGATGTTTCTGGTTTCGATCCTTCTGTGGTTAAACTAACAGGAGACCAAACCATAGGAAGAACAAAAACATTCAGCAATGTAATAAATGCAAGTGCGGGTATTGATATGAAAAGCCGAAGTATAACAAATGTCAATCTTGTTGATGGTGTTGATGTTTCTGGTCTTTATACTCTGTGGTTCAACTAACAGGAGACCAAACCATAGGAGGTAATAAAACATTTAGTAATGCCATAACCGCGACACTCGGCATAGCATCAAACGACAAAATAACAATAGCACAAGATAAACCATTAATCATACTATTAGGAAGAACCAACAAAAGGAGTAAGTGTTCCTAATGGCTTAGAATTGTATGGAACAGGAGCAAACATATCAGGCCACATATACAAGTATTTACAACTACGGATGCCAACTATCCTATTTTTCAGCAACTAAACTGGGGACACGACGATATTAAACTATCTTTCGGTGCTTACTATTCGGGCGGTGTTAGTTGGTTATCCGCACACGCGACTTCAAATTATCAGATTTCAAAAAATGGAGGTAAATTAAACTTTTTATATGGAGCGAATACAGCGGTAGGAGGTAATTTAACTTGGACTACGGCACTTACTCTGGACAATGCGGGTTTATTAACAACAAAGGCAATAACGGCGAGTGGAGTAATAACGGCAAATGCGGGAGTATCAACAACAACATTAACAGCAAGCGACAATGTAGTAGTAGGTGCTGGAAAAAGTGTTTTTATTGATAGAAGCGGAGCAACAATAAATAATAAACTGGCTTTATGGGATGGAGGAATACCATCAACAACAGCATTTTTGGGATTTGGAGTTGCCAGTCAAACTTTGCTTTATAATGTTAATGCTTCAACTGATAGTCACGTGTTTTATTATGGAGGCACAAATGAATTATTTAGAATTAACAATACAGCAATTACGGCTTCAAAATCAATAAAAGCAAATGCTGGTCTTGATATGAACAGTCAAAACATTACAAATACAGGCCAACTAAATGGTAAGTCTGTCGCAACTTGGATAACAGAGCACAATGCGAATAATGCGAAAGTGTCAGCCGATGGTTCAATTGATACACACAGCGATGTAGTAATAACGACACCAGCGAATGGTCAATTATTAACATACAATGGAACAAACTGGGTAAATTCAACTGGGTCGTTATCTTTCCTTTCTTTGACTGGTGGGACGATGTCAGGCGATATTAAAATGGGTGCTTTGGCTTTTACTACTTATACAGGTCCTCAAATTATGAACACAAACAATTCAACACCCGCACCATTTGTCGCTTCTGCTTCTTCTGCTGAAACGGCAGAGCCCGCTTATTTTGCTTTTAATGCCGACCAAAACGATGCTTGGGGCAATTTAATAGCATTTCCAACTTATTACAATGACTCAACAGGAGCATATCAAAAAAATCCAGAAAACATAAACACTTGGGGAGGAACACCATACAAAGGTGAGCACTTACAAAAAAAAAAAGGAGCAATATACAGAATAAAAAAATATTATTTTCGTTCTTCAAATATTAATCCTCAAAACACCGCCCCTAATACTTGGTATATGGGCACATCCACCGACAATACCACATTTACATAATGGGATACACAGACGGGGCAGGCATTTGCTTCACAATCAACTAAAACATATACTCCAACAGCAGTGTTTGCAAGATATATCATAATGGTTGTTAATAGTGTGGGTAGTACTAGCGGGACATCACTCAGAAGTCAAGTTAAAGTCGCCAGTCTGTATTTTGATTATGAAACCTTGAATTATGATATAACGGCGGTTAGAAATGTGGTATGCGACACGGTAACAGCGAGCGGAGCATTATCAGGGACGACATTAATAGTGAGCGGTTTAATGACGGCGAATGCGGGATTAACAGGGACCACATTAACTGCCAGCAGATTGATAACGGGAAATGCGGGAGTTGATGTGAAAAACAAAAAATAACAAACTTATTAACACCAACTGCTTCAACAGACGGGGCAACAAAAGGTTATGTGGACACATTAGACGGGCAGAATGTAAAATTAACAGGAACTCAAACAATGTCAGGAACAAAGGAATTCAGTGGAATATTAGCGACTTCATTAGGTGTCCCGTATATAATAGGTAGAAATACAAAGGGAACAGGAGTGACGGGCGGATTAGAATTATATGGCACAGCAACTAATGCGAACGGCCCGCACATTCAAGCATTCGTTCATACATCTGTTTATCCTACTTTTCAACTCCTTAACTTATCTCAGGATGATGTTGCTCTAAATTTTGATTGTTATTGGAACGGAACGAACACATTATCGTCCGACCCAGGTTCAAATTTTAAAGTAAGGAAAAACACAGATAAACTCGCCTTTAACTACAAATCAGGAGTAGCACTGGGAGGAACTATAACAATTAGTGAGGTAATGAACATAAGCAATGCGGGGGCAATAACGGCAAAATGCGGGAATATCTGTTGTTAATAGTACAGCAGACATAAGAGGAGAAGCAAGAAGCGGGTCTCACGCATCTCCAGTAGGATTATATGTGACAGGCAATCTTGGTCAATCTTCTGGCGGTGTTGAATTCAGACACAACAACGGGACACAGGGAGTTGGTTTTGGTTTTAATTCAGTATATGCTACGGGAAGCAATACAGATCAAGAGTTGAATTTATACTCAAGAGGCTCAAGCCAGATTTATGCCGGAAGTGCTATGACCTGTTCTTCAACGCTAACAGCAAGTGGATTGTTAACGGCGAGTTCTGGGATATCAATAGCAGTAAGTGGTGGAGGGGCTACAACGATAAGCCAAAGATCAAGTTATAGTATTACGAACCAGCCACTTATTTGAAGGGACATGTTAGTGCCAATTATTCTTGTATATGTAATGATGGTAATTTAACCTTTTTCAATACATCAAACTCAAACGGGAACCCGTATAGTGGATGGATTTATATGACATTAGGAGCTAATGTTTGGTCTTCTGGTTCAGATAGAAGTAAAATCGGATATTGAAACATTAGACTGCGGGGATTGTTGCGAGAAACTAATGAAAATAAACTGCTGTTCGTATGATTGGAAATCAGACGAGAAGAAAGAAAAAAGAGCCACGGATTTATTGCCGACGAGGTTAAAAAAATATTTCCTGAATTTGTATCTGAAAGTGGAGTAAAAGCGGACGATGGAGATGTTAGCCTTGAAGGAGTATCATATACAAGTTTTATCCCAATATTGGTCAGTGCTTTTCAACATATGGCGGAAAAGGTAGTTAATTTAGAAAAAGAAAATAAACTTTTACTTAATATATTACAAGACCAAGCAAACCAAATAGCAGAAATCCGAGCAGTCGTTTCCCGTAAACCCAAGATAGTTTTTGAGATCGTAATTACAATGCCCCCTAGATTACACCCACCACCGCCAATCATAGAGACGGAAGACCTGACACCAGAGTTGAAGAACCGTGTGATTGATGTCCAGATTAAGCAGGAAGAACAAAAATTAGACCACGAATATGAAGACAACTGGGACTGCTGTATGACTAAACGAAAAACAGACAGCCGACTTATTAAATACTTATTTAAAATGGGTATCATTATCGCCATTATAACCCTTTGTATCGTGAGGCTGTCTGAAAAGAACTTACCGTGCGAGGTAGCCAACATTTATGTAGGTATTTTAAGACTATTGATTGGCATTTGCCTTCCATCGCCTTCTAGTTCAAAGAAGTGAGCATTCATACAAATGTATTTTATACCAAGAACTGTCGCTGGCACAGATTAGCGGGATAGCTTCATCCCAACTAACACACCAATCACTCATAGGCTTATACACACATAATTTGGTTTCTATTCCTTTTTGAATACAATAAAGACAACTTTCATTTTTTTATCACTAACCCGTGAATAGAAATCACAGGCGGTCCGAGCAGAAATATTAATTAATAAAAAGTTTATGAGTAGTAATATAGAAGGCATCACGATGGCAGACTATAAATACAAAAAGATTATTTTTCTGAGTAATGATTTTGTTGGCAATAGCAAGACATTCGACAAAAACTTCAAATGAACTTTACACCAACCAGAATGAATGTTAAGTTTATCCACAAAATGAACAATGCGGGCGAGACGAAAACAAAAATCCTTCATATGGACCGCATTGGGATTATTGGCACATTCGCCGACAGCAACACCGCAAACATTTAATCTCTGCTACAACTTGGGAATGGTAAATTGGACCGACGGTCAATACACTTTTAAAGTGCTTAAAACGGACCATTTCGATATTGAGACTGACCCCTTAGCTGGAAGACTTGTTATTTGTTTAGAATTTCTCGGGTAATAAAAATATAGCGATGGAGAAAATCAATAATGTAAAGGTGAAACCAGTCAAGCAAATTGGAGATGGAGACAAGTTGGCTAAAGGACATAAGTTATTTGACGAGCCGTTCGCTAATATTTTTCTTCTCGCTCGCAAGAAGAGTGGCAAGACGACCGCACTGTTTGAAATCCTGAAAAGGACGACCGACAAAAAGACACGTATTATTATTATAGCCAGCACGATACACAAGGACCACATCCACAAAGAAATGGTGAAACACTTCAATGTGTATTATGACCATACCGTACTTGTGTTACATACATAATGTTACTCAACATAGGATAGGGGGTGCGTAGGACCTAATCCTCTTCTCGTCGACCAGGCCTAGCTTGACTAGGGGGAGCTGCCGTGTATGTAATCTAGTTGATACATACTTGCCCTAGCAAGCCGGGTAGCCACCATCGACATAACCTCTTGGAGAGAGTGAGGGTAAGAGTGAGTAATATTATTATGTTTTAAGTCTGTGTTTTTATAATTTTCACAGAATAGATGTATTGGGACCTACAGTTATTTTAATAATTTACTTTGATCCAGGGGGAGTGTTAGACCTATTAATATAATTAACCGGATAGTCAGTATGGGCTGGCATATGTAATGTGTGTCGTTAGAGCCATTACGTATGTCCGCCCTAGTATATAATCGGGTCGTCCCTTGGCGCCCTTTTCTCAATAAAGTATCTACTGTAGGACACAGCAAGTATACGGCAGATTATTAGGTTAGTCTCACACTATACAAACAAAACTTTCTGACACCGGAATTAATAAATTCATGATAGCATTTAATTTAATTACATTAGTCTTCAAAATGTTTGATCAATATAGCTTAATATAATGATCCGGAACTCATGTTGGAACTATAATCTTAATTAATAGTTCAGGACCGGCCGTATCAGAGTAACGGTGTCGTTAGAGCCATTACGTACGATCCGGCCGGCAGTCAATTTACGCGGCGCGTCCTGTTCGCGCCTTTTCTTATTAAAGCTGTAATACTGCTTGAAGTGTAGCGTTGCTATCATAGGTCATTATATTAATAATAGTGGTCTGACAGGTTATCGAGCCTTGCTTAGCGAACTCTGCGTTAGCAGCTTTAATCAGTTGCACAAAGTCTGAAGGGAGAGGCATTAGGCCTCCTTCAGATAAGTACAAGGGTCGACGTGCAGTAGGCAGTCGACAACATTTTGTGGGCTGGCTGAAGGCACCCACCTCAAACGTGTCTTGTGGCTAGACGGAATAGCACAGACACACCAAACTGCTTCATCCCTAATAATAATTTCCCCATTTCTACTTAACCGGAGGAATTTATTGATAGTTGAGTTTAACTCCTATCTTCCGCACTTTGGTCCAACAACATTGCTTACCCCAGGTTCGGGACATCGTTAAGCAAAGGGTTTAAAGTGGACCCATCACCATTCAATAGCAAGGATCCGGACTGGGATAATTGGGAGTACGGATTCCTAGCTACTATGGCTATATATGATCCACTGGGGATAGGCGAGCTCCCACCCCATAAGAGACACCCTTTGTACCTACAGGCAAAACAGACAAATATCTTTGGGTCCCTTGACACACCACCCAACGAACCCTTCCTATCGCCAGAAGAAGGAGACGTTGCCGAACCGGAGCAGGGAAAGAAGAAAAAGTCTAGTACTGTCAAGAAAGAAGAAAGTAGCTCTTCTTCCAGCGCCTCGCCAGCTGTAAAAACAGAACAGAAAGATAGCTTTGCGTCTAGTTCTCCTCCCACCTGACCTCAACCTGTCACTTCGTCTGCATCTGCATCTAGCGAACTGAAAGTACAACCGGAAATTCCCGTTCTGACCACCGAGTCTAGACCTAATCCTATTTTCGCATCCTTGTCTACAGACAGATATTACCAACAGGTAGAAGAGAGAATAAAGATAAGACACAACCGTTTCATTTTTGCTTTCTTAATTCAGTCCTGCAGCAAGGGCAAGGAAGCTATGGCAGTGATGAGAACGGCTGGCACTGACGGAGTTGAGTGCTTTATGGCACTACGGAAGCGATATGGGCCTTGATCTGGTTAAATGGAAGAAATGTCAAGATTTTCTTGACTACTCCTACCCCAAGAAGATTCAAGACGTGAGACCGTGGCTCACTGTTTTCCAATCTAATTTGACAGACCAAAAGGTAGTCATGAAGATGCCCTACCCTGAACTTGTCAAGATAAAGATGGTTATGAAGAGGCTTGAACACCTGACCGAGTTTGACAGTTATAGAAATAAGGTCACAAGCTTCCTATCGGAAGAACGACCAGGTTGGGAGTCATTCGTTAAAGTAATAGAGCAAATAGCACAGACGGAGGAATCTAAGTCTAAGATGAAGAAGCTCTATGCATCTGGAGGTGGTTTTCGTACCTCCTCATCGAAAGCTCACTCTGGATCTGGTACACGAAATGACCCCCATAACAGTCAATCTCATGGGGAACCAAACAGGAAAGGCACCTCCGCGAGAGGGATGCTTTAACTGTCGTGGAGACCATCAGATCAAAATTTGTATCGTCCCGTGTACCCTCCCTGAATGCCCACGAGATGGACATGTCCCTGTCAACTGCCCCATAAGGAAGAAGGCAGCTAGAATAGTCAACCTAGCTAAAGGAGTAGGTGAGCTGAGCCTGAAAAGCAAAGGTAAGACTAAAGGAAGGGAGGGGAGAAGAAAGATGAGACGACAGAAGGAAGAGAGAGGGAAAGAGAAAAGAAAGCTAAAGGCGTCTGACTTCATCAAGAAGAGTACCGCTAAGGCAAAGACTATTAGTTTGAATGCAGGGGGTTCCGACTCTTCTTCTTCTGGTAACTCTGAAGAAGGAGAAGAGTCCGAAACCCCTGGTTCAGACGAAGAGTCTGCTACTCTTGATGAAGAGAAAGGTGATGAGGGAGTAGGGGAGATAGGTTACATCAATCACATGTTAAGCATAAACATGATGCAGAAAGAGGAAACGGACGACGAAGAGACAAAACTTTGACACTAGCCCACCTCCTTCCTCTTTTGACCCACTCACTTCGCCACCACACGCATTAGGAGCGAGAGGAGAGAAGCAGAGAGAGAGCAACACGCACCCTCATGGTCTTGACATTCATCCCTCTACATCTCAACCACAGACCATCCCTCTCCTGAAAGACAACCTCTTTACCACTCCCCTCGATATGGCTGGCAGAATGTGATAGTAGATGGTGACATCCCGTCACTATCCACTTTCACGTTCTGTTTCTCCAGTGGTACCGGTTCGCATCTCTTGTTGGGATCAAGAGGTTCCATACCTGGGGGTCGAACACAAACAGATTGTTGGGGAGGGACCGGCCCCTCACGACAATCTGATCTTCCTTGATGTGTATTGGTGAGTTTACCACGATCACTTGATTGTTTTGGTGGACTACGGCAAGTCCGCGTTTCAACCAAGCTGAGGTGGCTACTAGACCGTAGTTCCGATGAGGATTGTACGTGGTGTGTGAATCATACACTTGTACCGGTTCACCGTTTGCTCCTGAGAGTTGCATTAAAACCTTTCCTTTGTACTCGGTCTTAATACTACCCTTGGCATTTTTGAACCTCTGGGGATTGTGTTTCATCCTGACGAAAACGTCCTTATGGGGTGATTGAGATTCGCTCGCCCCATTATCGCCTACCCACCATCCCCACTGTCTTCTTTTCAGGCACCTCTTTCACATCTTCCTCTCTCTGACATGCATCATATAACGCAATCTTTCTCAAGAGGTGAGGGTGGAATGCTTGAGGTGGTATTGGAAGAGATGCTTGATCTTGAAGCTGATAGGTATCGGTCACTACCTTCCTGCCCTACGCCCAAGCGTTGTAGTGTTCCTTATGCTCTATCAGCTGTCCTTGGAGGTGGGGGAACGAAACGATAAGTCCCCTGGCAAAGGGAGCTTTCCATTTTGTGTGCCATAGAGATAATAAACTCCTGGATATCAATGTAGAGATCCATGTAGAATTCTTTGACTTCCCCATTCTTGCCAGTAATGAGAGAATCCCTCACCTCCAGTTCTTTCGCACCTTCGGCTAGTGCTCCTACCAATCTCTTTATCTCTCCAATAACTGGTATTTCTCCATGACCTCCTACGATCATCATCTTCCCCTCATCCCATCGCCATGCAACAGAGGGGTCGTTCCTGATCCTAGCTCTCTCCAACTCTCTATCCATCCCAGGGTTCAACTCACAAGGTGCAAGACGTGCTGAGGTGGGGTTTATTCCTTTACACTTCTTCCTTAACTCCCCCTCTACCCCATCCTCCTCGCTCTCACTCATCTCTTTCTTAGAGTTCGAGCGTTGTACAGATGGTTTAGAGGGAGAAAAGAAGTCACGGAGGGGGACATTGGTATCGCTATCGTCATCATCTTTGTCAGTTCTCGTCTCCCCCTCAACCCTCCTTCCCTTCTTTCCCCCTACTACACCCTCAGCGTTCTTCTCCTTTAAAATTTTGATGCTTGGATTCGAACGCTGTACAGGTGAGTGTATGTCCTGTAGGTGGAGATGAGCTGGGGGTGAACTGTGAATAGAGGAAATTCCGTGCAATGAGGGGATAGAGGACACCTCAAAATCTTGAATATTGAATAAGTTTACCTGCTTTGAAGTTGATGGGCGCTCTAACGACCAGGAGAACTTACATATGATATCCGTTTTTATTTATATACTTTTGAGCCGGTGGAAAACGATAATATTACGATTCATAACCGGTAATACTTTTCAAGCCGTATAATATTATCATTAGGGGTGACACTGGGAAATGCCACTCTTTTTCCTTTTTGTTGCTTGGCTCTGACAGTCTCCTACATTTTCCGCCATACTGGTTTCCTCTCTTTGTAGAGGAGGAAGATTAGGTTATTTTTAGAGTGCTGTGGATTTGGAAGGACCAATACCCCGGCTTACATTAAATAATATCTTTTGATTATAACCGACAAAAGTGGAGTCCCAGCCTAGATTTTTATATCCTCCAAATTTCAATTCAGCAATTTGAAAAATAGCCACTCCCCTAAGCAAAGAAAGAAGGAAAGGTAGTGGAGTAGTAGGAAAGGAGTTGGGGAGGTGTTAGCAGCTTGCAGTGCACAAAAACAACAGTGAAATCTTGCACAGAGGCCCATAAAGCGGCACGACAAGGCACTCGTTGTGTGTACGATTTTGACACCTCGAGCAGTGTGATTGGAGTGTATAAGGTGCATAGAAAGTGTACTCAGTGGGACAGAAACATTAGGGGGCTCACTAGTGTGATTGTCGACACATTGTCGAGCCAGAGGAGTGCTTAACAAACACACACAAGGAGAAGGAAAACACCCTCCTATCAATTCTGTCAACACTCCTACACGTATACCTGCACATACTCCTTACGAGGAGAATAATCAACAATTACACGCTCTAACTCTTGTTTGTACTGCCACAAACACGTAACACACACAAACGTTGTTGACACGTTAAAACGTGCACGAGGCAGAAGAAAAACAAACAAACAACACACATACAGAATCCTATTCCTTTGGCATAAAACCTGTTTATACAAACAACACCCATCCCACACCAAAGAAGGTAGCCATCTCTCAAAGGGGTGGTAGGCCAGTCTATTGCGACCTAGGCCGGGGGATTGGAGTGTAAATTGAAGACAGGAGGCTAAAAAGGAGTGTGTTTTGGGAACGATTTTTATTTTTATTCACAAAGAACGAAGCACACACCCCACATCACACTCAAACACTCCAAACGTGTTGTATGGTGTCATATAGGTCAGTAAGGACAAGAACTCGGATACCGAGTGGCTTCCAAGACAATCGACAACAAGTGTGTGAAGAGTCTACAGCACTCGGTACATACACACACAAAAACATACACGACAACACTCATAAACCTACCTATTACAATCAGACAAGACAAACGAAGGTTGTTCTTTGAGTTGGGAAAAGACCCCTTCTTGAAAAGGACAATAATAAGGTGATCCATTAGGCAGAGCCCAGAAGGAATCATCGAAAACCCTTTTGTACTTTTTCTGTTGTGTCATCAGAAAGGTGGTTACAGAGTTGCAGGAAATTTGTTGTGTATTGCCAGGGTGCACACGTACATATCGTCTGGCTTGGCAGAAGGAGCAGCAAGGCTTCCCCCGACAGAGGGGGAGGGTGAGTCCACCAATCCCTTGACTGTTAGTTGTTAATTGTTGTGTTGGGTGTGAGTTGGTTGTTGTGTTGTATAACATCGTGCTTGACACAAGCATTGACGACACAGTGAACAGAACACACGATAACGAAAACAAGCATAAAAGCATACTCACACACACGAGAACATACGACTCTGCTTGTCGTAACCCTTCAGGGGCACACTGAAAATTGCGTGGATAGGCTCGACGACGAGACCATCCATCGCAATAAAACTAGACATGTCTGAAGATGCAGACGGTAACGACACGCCCGCCACAGGCGGCGGTTTTACCACTCCCGCAAGGGGAGGAGGAAGAGCACAGGGGGAACCTGTCCCTCGCCCTATGGAGAGGGCCCGACAATGGGTTGGTAATTCCGGCTCGTGCAATTCAAACGAAGGTAGTGCTGGACCGATACCGAGGCCCAGCCGAGGGATGGCCAGGCAACCCTCTAGATGACATGGAACATGGGACAAAACTAAACGACAACTCGATGCATCTTTTCTCAAATAACATGTATGAGGAAGCGACTTGGTACGGGTGTGTGTTGAAGGAGCCCTCGATACAAGGGGCTATTGGACTAATGCATTTGTTCAATCCGAGCCTTACTGCAAATGGTACCGCTACCATACATCATGTTATGGACCTCTACAGGGTTCTAGCAACCGTGCGTGACTCCTTATTAGACGAAGCGTGGCAGATAAACCACCAAAGGTATCCAGCTCTGCTGAATACCTTATTCGTCGAGAAAAAGGATCTGCAACCCTCTCTCACTTTTCCTTTCACACAGGACCAAGATAAAGAACTAGCTATAGACACAAAGTGGCCCAACTCGGCAGGGTTGCTGGTGTTTATCTCGGAGATACACGCTTGGAATATAGTTTCAGCACGAAACCTGAGTGCTGCGGTTGCAATTTGGAATCTCACCCTCACAGAGCACAAGAGCTTGAAGAAACAGCTTCTCCCCTCTGAGGACGATTTCAACAGCAGCTGCCCAAGCCCGGGACACCCTTAACGAGCTGCTTGATACAATCGAACAGCATCAGTGGACCTGGGTGAGTAGGATGGCAACGAAGTTCAAATACTTCAAGGCACCATGGTGTTTGAGAAGGCTATTAGAGGTGGTAAGGCGGTGGAAAAGAAAATCGCTCCCCATCCGGTGGTTAAGTTCTATTGGTGCAACTTCCTCGCTATGTGCGATTTAGTAGCACAGACCATCAGTGACATCCTCCGAATTCGCCTAGCGAACGAGGATCATGTCACATATGGCAATGATGGCAGAGCAACCGTCGTCCCAGAGGGAACGACATTCGTCTTCTTTCACAGAACGGTAGTTGTCCCGCCCCCGGGAAACCAGGGGGGTGGCGGACACAACCGACCTTCAAACACCACGGAACAACAGAAGACAGCGAACGACAAATTGGTCGAACGAGCTCTGACTCGGCTCGACAAAGCCACAACTTTCGACTATGGCAAGTATAACCCGCAAGTTAATATTAATTATGGCGAAGGTATCTTGCTTTTGTTGGGCTATACGTGTCTAGACAGCACGATTGGGCAGTTCAGCCTAACCGCTGCTGACACTAAACAGATATTAGCCAACAAAGCCACTCGTTGGGCATCACAAGACTTGTTAACGCAAAAGTGGCCACAATGGGACGAGGAAGCGGGTCGATTGATCCAAGGGGACAATTGAAGCCTCCCATGCGACCTCGTCACCTGCTCGAACAATTTGTCAAAGGAGCCAACTGGGGTTTCATGTGCGACCCTGTAATAGTCGCCGACCTTGTGTCGGCAATGGCACAACGTGTGTGGGAAGCCGATGTCCCACACAACGAAATCGTGGACCTCCCACAAAAGTTGATCACGCCCCTGGTTCGTGCTGATTTAGCGATGTTACTAGTGGCACAGACAGATTGGATGGAGTGGTGTAGGCTATCTCCTCTACCCTAACCCACTCTCTCAGAATCTATTCCATAGGGCTAACATCAGAGTACCTTTGAAAGGGATATTACCTCCTTTCAATTCTATTCTGACAACTGCCAGCAAAATTTAATCCCCTCTCGTCTGTTCTGTGTTAACATGATGCGAACAAAAATCGCACCCATGGGCCTCCATCCTAGCAGCACATTGACCACCTACCTTCTTTGCCCGAGCGGCCCCAACCTTCCAAGCACACCGGACACCATTCCTATTGAATCCCTCGCACTGTTTTGCGGCTGAAACCGGGACAGACTGCTTTTCCTGAGGGGCTGTGCCCATAGGTTGAGAAGGGGACCACCTTCTTCCCGCATGTGGTTTGAGGTAGTGGCGCGAGATTTCATGACAATGAGGACCTTTTTGTAGCCCCCCTCGACACGCCTTAACCCCCATCCATCCTCCATGGAATAAATCATTCCTAGAGGTGCGGGGTCACTGCCCCCACGTCACCCTGCACAATCAGGAGTTCTCCCCATATATATCGACGTTTATTGCAATGATCTCCGTGTATTTGCGGATGGAGATGTCAGGAAAATAATGAGTGGCGTTCTACTATGGGATGGTTTTTGCGAAAGTGTGGTGTTCTTTTAATCTTATTGCGTAAGCAATACTCACACTTCATTAATATTCTCTCACGCCACCCTGCCCCACTATCTTTACTCCCATGTAGTGAGCCATTCCTTCCATAGCTTTCACCCCTCTGTGTTTACACACGCGATGAAAGACGGTTGCATGAATGTTCTCACTATGCACAGGTCGGACAACGCGGTTTAACGCTTTGAACATGTGGCAATCAACATCGTGTTCGTGTGTTCTAGAAGAGTGAGTGCATGTATCATCATGTCTGACAAGACAACACGCTATTAGTAACCCTTGTGAACTACATTATCCTTTTTCCGTGTTTGTTTCGGGGTTCATCTCTCTATGGATACCCAAGGATGGTGGAATACTATGTCATGGGATGGGAAGAAGTACAAGTTTACGGTCAAATGTCTCGCTTCCGATTTCGAACTTGACTACTACTTACGGCATAAAAATGAATTTTTCCCGTGTTTCAATAAGGCAGTTGCATTCTTTGAGAGACACACAAACAGGAGAGTCGAATTCATCACTTGTGATCAAGAGTATGGTCAGTATGATTGTTTCGGGAGTGGGTTGAGGTGAACCAACCTATCTTAATTGAGGCGCCTACCGCCGAGAAACAGGCAGTTTCTAAGATAGAAAGGTCACACTAGACGAACGGTGGGCCTGCTAGAGCTATGCTCAGTGATGCGGGACTCCCACTTAAGTTCTGGACGGAGATGGAGAAGAACGCCACTTACATCAACAACCTTCTTCCAATGCCTGGCAAGGACCCTTCAAGGGTAAGTCCCCCTACGAAGTCATTCACCGCCGGAAGCCTTATTTACATCCATCCTACTGGATGTGCTGCTGTGATGAAAGTTAAGGACCGGCGAGGGAAAGGCGAAAGGGGAAAGAAAGTCATTTTCTTAGGATACGAACGTAATACCGGGTATTATCGGGTTTATGATCCCATTGCACTGGTAATACACGGTAATGTCCGGAATGTTATGTTCGATGTCTGGAAACTGGGGAAACGAGAGGCATCCAAAAGCCTCGAAGAAACAGCAGACGGGGATACGTTTTCGGTCGAGTGGGAATCGGCCACACCCTCTGCTGTTCCGCCCGTGTCCGAGAAGAAAGTTAGCTTTAGAGTCAGAAACTACACATAGCGAACTCAAAAAGCCCCCACTGCACCTTTAGCACCCCGGATAGAACTGAATAGCGAAAATGACTCGGAAGTCTCTGGGAGCGACAGTGATGGAGAAAATGTCGCTCCCCCGCGTCACTATTTCAGTAACCTTCCCTCGCTTATTCCTCCTACACCCTCTTCGAAGAGTGTAGGGAGTACAGGTCAGGGGGAGAGTGCTAAGGTAGTGGGAAAGAGGGGGAGGAAATCCAAACTTAAACTCGTATTGTCCGGGAAGGTCATTCAGATTCCAGCACGGGAATTCGGTGAAGAGTGGGCTAAAACCACCTATGGAGATAAGTGGAATACCACCATGCGAAAGGGAATTACTCTAGAGCCGTCTGCCCCCGTAGTCAGGAAAAGCAAACGATTCCCTGCCCATAACGTTAAGTTTGACGACGGAGTGACGGAGAAAATAATAGACTCTGAGACATTGAAGTATGAGGTTTCAGGGGGATTAGCGATACCCCCAGCCCTTGTATCAGATTCTCAGCAGGCTACTATGAAACCGGCACGCCCAGACCCCAATGTCACGAGCGAGTTCGGTCATGCCGAGGAAGAGAGAGTTAAGATAGCTGCTGAAAAGGACAAGCATCCTCCGGGTTGGAGATCTCACAAACAAGGAAACATTTCCCTTGAGAACGTCATCCCCGGGAAAACCAGAAGTAAACATATCTCGGTCTGCGCTAGAGAAGAGAGGATGGATTATTGCCTGGTAACGGAACAAGTCCCGGAATTCCCCGTGATGCAAAAACCGAAAGATAGAAGACAGGCGAGAGAGACAGAAGTCAAGCAGCAGGAAGAGCTCAAAGCTTTTGAATGGAAGAAAGAGAGTGAAGCGATAAGATCGGGCACTCCTATCATCCCCCTGAAATGGATAGACACTGTCAAACAGCAAGGTACGACGGATGAATACCATAAAGCTAGGATCACTCTGAGAGGAGACCTCCTGAAAGCGGGGTTACAGTACGACCCTAAACGTACATATTCCCCCACCGCACACCATCGCACTATCCTCCTCATCATTGCCTATGCTGCCTGCTTTGGAATTGATCTTTGGCTCATTGACTTTACCAGAGCTTATTTGCACGCTAAGATGCCTCACGATATCTATGTCAAACCACCTCCGGGTTTCGAAAGGGAAGGCTATCTATGGCTCCTTAAGAAAGCCCTATACGGCCACCCGGAAGCTGGAAGACTATGGATAATCTGATGTCTGAGTACCGATGCGAACTTGATCTCCGTCTTGCTTTCCAACTGCATGGCTACCCGACTTGGATGTGTCTCCTTCAACCTGAGTTCCGGCTTCGTTTCCGTCTGCCCCTTCTCCGCCTCCACCTTTGTGGGGATCAGTATATTCCCCACCATTGGCATTGTCCGCCACGGAAAAGGTTTTGCCTCCCCTACGTCCTCCTCCGTTTGTTCCCCTTGTGTCGCCTCTTTCCATATTTCTTCCTCATATCCCCGCCGAGCATCCTCCATCCCGTGCTCCTCGCAACAATCCACCGGTCTCGCATGAGCCGCTTCGTAACATTGTACGTCCTCCCGTTGTACCGCCGTCTTTTCCCAATGAATCTCCGCCACTCTGTTACGTATTCCATTCCATTGATGGGCTTCTTGTCGTCAAAATTCGCCCTCTGTTCCTCCTTTTCCAAATGCGTATGCCCCAATACCGTCATAACCGCCGCTGCCGTCTTGAAGTGGAGCCTAGTCAGGTTCATGCTACTCTTCTTCTCCGAATCGTATACTGGCCTCAACGCGAAGACACTAGGAGTTTGCCGCCCCGTTTTCGTCCCCTTGTCGTCCGCGTCCGTTTTTATCTTTTTTTCCTTCTTGCCACTTTCCTCCGGCGCATCCCCAGCCCTCGACTGGTAGTCCGCGCGATAATTCCCCTTACCCGATATGAATTCGATCGTGAAGTCATACTCGGATAATTCCAACTGCCATCTCGCCAACCTCCCCGTGTGGTCCTGTGACATCAACCACTGTAGATTGTTGTGATCCGACCGTACCGTTGTCCCTTTTGCCCCCCACAGATAGCCTCGCAGCTTCTTAAAACCCCAAACTATTGCCAAAGCCTCCCTTTGCCGTGTGCAATACTGTTGTTCCGCTCTCGTCACACTTCTGTTTAGAAGCATCACTGGCCGTAAGCGCCCCTCATCGTCTCTCTGTTGCAGTACCCCCCCTATTGCATATGCCGATGCATCCGTGTCGACTGTAAAACTCCGATTAAAATTGGGAAGCTGTAATACCATACCCCCTTCCGTCCACGGGTCTCTCAAGATATGTTCCCTCAGGGCTTTAATCGCCGCCATGACCGCCGCCGGCCACTCATCCCCCGTATTGCATTTGTTCATAAACAACCGTATCGGCTCCGCTATGGCAGCGAACCCTGGTATAAATTCGCTGTAGTACCGCGCCAGTGACACGAAAGAGTGCAAATCTGATTTTGTTTTCGGTAAAGGCATCGCTTCAACCGCTTCCCGCTTCTTTCTCGCAATGGAGCACGACCCGTTCTCAAGATCGTAGCCAAATATTGAATCCGCTTCTGTAAGAAATGACACTTCTTGGCGTTCAACCTAAACCCAAACGCCTTAACCCGGCGCATAAGGTCCCGCAAGTGCTGTATATGATCCTCGACCGTATCCGAGAAAATGACGACATCGTCGAGATACGCGGCGTACACCGTCGTATCCCCGTACTTCTCTGCAAATTTCGCATCCCGATAGTTGGCCCCCAGCATCTGGGTCATAGCCTGCTGAAATATACCCGGTGCCATATTCAATCCCATGGGTAAAACCTTCCAGACATATGTCGTCATCCCCACCATGAACGCTGTCAGATACCGACTTTCTTCCGCCAACGGAATCTGCCAAAACCCGCTCTTCAAGTCCAGCGTCGAGTATATCTTCGCGTTCTGTAGCACCTCTATTCCCCTTCTTCTTGATGATCTCGTTTATCCTCAAATAATTGATACGCATCCGCAAAGGTCCGTCTGGCTTCGGCGCCATGCGTACCGGAGATGCATATTCCGATAGCCGCGCTTCTATCAACCCCTTCTTCAAAAGTTCCGCCGTCATCTCTTTTGCGATTCGATCCTCATGATGACTTAACCGCGAAGGTCGTCCTATTCCCGGCACCTCTTGCCCCATCTCTCTTTCGAAAACTGCCGTGTGGCTTTTCACCGATCCCCCTTCCAAAGGCCCAAAGACCTGTATGTAGTCTTCCATAATTCCCAAAGCCGCTGCCTTATCTTCCGAAGTTCCCTCCCAAGTCTTCGCCTGCTCCTTCAATGCCTTTCTCGCCTTATCCGTTTCCTCTTTGATCTGCTCCTCAGTTGCCTGCCCCTGTATGTCTTCCACCGCCACCTCTGTTCCATCCCCATCTATCCCCTCCCGCGACCGGTATAAGGTGGGAGTTTTCCGCTCCTGATCCGCGTACTGCGCTAGCTGATCTATCATCATAGCGTATTGAATGGCATGCGTTCTGTGGTATACCCCGAATATATGTGTGAAAGCCTCATCCCGTATGGCCGCGAGATCTCAATGCAGAAGCTCCTTCCGGTACCGCCTAGCCATCTTCCTCGAGCGTAGTCGGCAAGCGACCACCAACTTCTGCGTGCGACTCGGTATCGGTATCGGATCCGCTATCAGGAAATCCTCCACGTCGTAGCTACCACCACATCTCCGTTTTCCTCCCTACCGGGAACATCATCGTAAACTCCCCGTGCGAAAGTTGGTTCTTCAACCTTCCTGATCTGAGATACCGAATCCGCTATAATAGGTGGGCTCCCCCACTTTTTTTGCAGGAAACTCAAGATTTCCGCTTTTGCTTGGCTAGGTTTGCCCGGGTTGCATACCACATACTAGTACTGTGCCATAGTATTAGGCAGCACCCGTTCATCCATTTCCTTATGCTGAAACCCCAAATCCCGCCCATGTTTCGGGAACCCGTCTGAAGCCTCCTCTCTCTGCCTTCGAAAGTAGTCCAACCTTTCCCTTGTCCACTCGTCCACCGATCCGCTCTCCTCCTGTTCCTCCTCTGGCTCACCCGCCACGAATACCTCTCGCTTCGTCTCCTTGCACTCTTCTCCCTTGTCCAATTCTATCCGAGCAGCCATAAAATCACTCGCTACCCATACCCCTTCCGTATCCCCCTGATCATCCCGGTTCATACCCCACCATTGGATATACCGGTGCGTTTTCCCCTCTTCCGTACCGCACCTCTTGTCGTCCACAATCGATGTAGGTATGCATGCGTCTCAACGCCTCAGAACTCCACAGAAGTCCCCCCGTATACGCCGGAACAATCCAGAACTTGTGTGTGTATTTGTTTCCCCCTGTTAAATCAAACGTTAACAGCATTGTACCTGTAATTGCCGTTGTACCCAAACACCTTTGACTCAACCCCGTGTACCCCGAAAACTCTGCTGGAACTATGGTTGGTTCCCATACCTATCATAGAAGTGCTTGCCAATGACGCTGATAGCCGCCATGGTGTCGTTGCCGACGGTCACCTCTTCCTCCAGTGGCCTTAGCTTAACCCGAGTATACGCCAGTGGGAGATTAGGTCGTTTAATCTGACTAATCGAAGGCATCACTCTCTGTGCCTCATATCGTTGGGTTACCTTCCGATGTGTCTCCAACAATGGTCGGTCCTTCTTCCGTGCCCTCTCTCTCTCTCTCTCTTCCTCCCGATGTTTCCTCTCCGCTTCTTCCTGTGAAGTCTCGCTCCTCTCTTGTTCCCCTTCTTTTCTCTCCCCCTCTTTATTCCCGCTTGCCTTATTCTCCTCTGTATCTCCCCTCCCGTTTACCCCCGGCCCGCTACATGCTCGCTCCTCTGCCTTCTGCTGTTTTGCATGTCGTTCCCCCTCTCTCTCCCCCATCTCCTCATCCCGTCCCCTCTTATATCCTATGTCAGATCCACGTATTCCCGTATAGTCACATTCCTCCCTGGGCTCCCATATCCCGATCCGTCGCCCCGTCCCCGCCGGCGTCTCGCCCTCCGTTCCCCTGTCATACGCCAATTCCCCATTCCCATTCGTGATCCCCACCTCACTCTCTCCAGGCTCACCTGCCATGGAAACCCCCACGATCCTCACGTCATCGTCGCTGTTAGACTTGCGCGGACGCGCTTCCTCTTGCCGCGAAGGCCGATCCTGTTCATATATACCATGAGTGCGATCGTGCTCCCGCTCTAGATCCTCTATCGTTTGCTCTGTACCCGCAGTGAATCCCGTGCCCTCGGGCTGCCCCTGTCGCTCCTGTGTTCCCGCCCCTGCCCCTGAAATCAACCCCTGTCGATCCGGATGCACATGTGGCAAATGAGAGTGTGGTGTTCCGCTTGTACCCGCTGTGTCTGTCTTAACATCAGCGTCGCCACTCATATCTCAAAATTTGTACCTGGTTGCCCATTCCCGGTCTGGGTGCCTCCGCATAGCTGTTCCGCCCCCCCCGCGGTATCCCCCTCTTCCGCCATTTCCACGTCCTCGATACCCGCCTCTTCTATCATTTTGTTGATTCCAGTCGTTCGGGATTGGCCGCATGTTGGCTGCCCTCTGGTAATAGCCACGATCCTTTCACGCCCACCCTTTGTCCCGAATGTTCTGTTCGCTGAATGCCCTCAGCGCGTCTCGCTCTCCAGGTGGGAATATGTCTTCCAGGCCCCCGAGTTGCCACATCCCGTGCCGTATCGCCTCCTTCAGCTCCCAATACGCCTCGTCCCTCTGTTTTGGACTGCACTTGTCCGGGTTGTCGTGCCACATGTTCTGCGCATGGCTCACTTGACAATCCCCCTTGATCCCCAGCCAGTGCATGGCTAGCCGTGTAGCAAGAATCCGCCGTCCAATTCCTCGCCCTGACCGCCCTCCTGGCGTACTTCGGGAAACCTTCGATCAACTCCGCATCTGGTGGATACCGTGATTGCCCCTGTGGTACTTTCGTGTTCGGTAGAGCCTTTGCGTGGAATTCTGCATCGAACTTCACTAGTCCTCCTCCTTGTGGCACCCGATCCGCATGAAACACCTGTTGCGTCCGTCGCTCTTGACCCCGTCCATATCCTCTCTCCCCAAACCGCTGATCCCGTTGTTGATATCCCGAATCTCACCGCGTTGCCCGATCTCCTCCCTTGTTGGAAACGTCGGTACTGATCCCCCCGATAGCTTCCGCTTCCCCCATATCGTTGCCGTGCCGTCGGTTTTGGTTGCGGCCACTTGACCATCACCGCTGGCAATGTGATCACACGGTCTATCATCGCCGGGTCGTCCTCGTGCAGGGTCCAGCCGACTGGATTGAAGTTAAGGTTCAAAGCCTGCCATCGAGCCTTCCCTTCCGTCGTTATATCTGCTAAAGCCATCACCTGGGCCACAATTTCCAAAACCACCGGTTTTGTCTCCTTATCCCTCCATAGCTTGGCCAAGACCACCGGGTATACCTCTCTCTTGCCGTGCAATAGGCTGAGCCCCGCAATGTTGACAAAGATATCCAGTAGCCCCGTTCGCCTCGTGACCAGAGTCTGTGCCGCTTCTTTCAACGCCTCTATTTCATCCCCGTTGTCCAGAAGTTGGTTGAACCCGTATACGTCCGCGAACACAAAATGAGCGGCATCCACCACCACCTTCCCAGTCCCCTTCCCCTTTTCCGTGAATTCCACCCTAAACCTTTCCTCCCATATCTTCCTGTCGACCAACCACGTATGTTCATCTCCCGATCCCAACAGCCTTCCCAACAGGTAACATATCTGTTCCACCTTATCACCATACTGTGCCGCCTCTTTCTGCAATACCACGATGAACTTACGTACCTTGTTCATATAATCGTATTCCTGTTGCTTACCCACATCGATTGGCTTCTCCCCCCGTTCTTTGCCAACTGTGTTTGCCGTAGCTGTGCAAGGACTCTGTCCCTCTGCTCTCGCCCCTCGATCTTCAACCTGCTCCTACTACGTCGCCAACGTTTTTCCGAGTAGCTCCCGTCCCGCGACCCCGATCTGGACCGTGAGTCATCCGATTCTGATTCCTCGTGCCGTCGTGACCTCCGTCGCTATTTTTTCTTTTTCTTCCGCTTCTGCGGGGACGATGCCTCCGACTCTGCCTTAACCACTGCCATTCGAATTCGGATCCACTTATACTATCCCCATACACACCCATTCAGTATGGACAGCCCGAACACCCATTTCCGCAGTTCCTTTTTCTTCGCCTCTTTCTCGTCCTCCGATGCCGCGTCCCCCAAATCCGCCGCCTCTTCTAGCAACTTGTTCAAATGCGACTCCTTCCGATCCATCCTCGCCGCCGCGTCAGTTTGAGGCCCCGTCATGTATTCTTTCATGGCGTCATACGCCTTCCCTGCCATATTCTTAATGCCCCGTGCGAAGCCGGAACGGTATTGCTCTATCAGGTCCGCCAGTTCCTCCGCCGGGTTCCTGGAAAACGCCCCATCCCAAGCCTTTCGTGCATCTGCCATCTTGTCCGTCGCCTGTTGTAGCTCCCGCCGCAGGTTCTTCGCCACGTGACACAATTCCTTGATGTCCCCACTTGTTATACATGCTCCCTCCTCCAGCATAGGGTTCATAGAATATCTGGGCAGATCCCCTTTGCTGACCTTGCTCCGGTAAAACCCCACCCCTACACATAGAGCCTCCGCCAAATGTATCAACTCCACTATCTGCATCCCCGGCCCGCATGAATTTTTATTTTTTGCCATGCCCACGCTTGCCACTGTTCCACCTCGTTGAACATACCCCCATCCATCTTCGATTTCGTCCACAACAAATAATGCTTCGACGATAACTGCTTGTATGTCTCCTCTGCCATCTCTGGTACCAGCTGCATCAAATCATTGAAAAGCAGTGACATAGACGGGGGATTCCTCGCCACGTTGGATCCGTATCCGCCGTTTGTGCTGCTGCCTTGGCATCCACCGTAATCATTGGTGATCCCCTCGGCCTTGCCGGCGTAAACGGCATTATCGCCATTCTCGGTGGCGTCCACCCCGCGCCGTTCCCGTCTCCGTCTTGGCCCCCGGGTGCCGCCATGTCGAATTCTAAAGTATAGAGTATATTATATCTGTTTAACCGTTCATATATTCATCCCCTCCATGTCCCGTTTCTTGTATTTTGTCTTCCGACCCTCCTTAAACCCGTTTCATGCACCCCGTACATCATTCTTGTTTATTGTCTTTTTCCCGTGTTAACCGTATCTTCCTCTTTTCCTTACCCCATCCTTACCTCCTGTCCTAGCTCCTCCTCCTTAAGCACGAACAACCTCTCCCATTCCTTTTTAGGCATGTTATTCATCCACACCATCAAATCCTCAGCGGTGTCTGGCCGCCTGTTCACCGTCTCCGTCGTGTCCCCTCCCTCCGAATGCTCCCTGTTCTATTCTCCTCCCGAACTTGCCATAGTCCCTCCAGGCTCATCCAACCACCGGTCATATTAATCCCGTCCTAACTCATCAATTCATGCCTTTGTTGTGGGGTCCTCCCAATCCTTATCCGGCCCCTTTGGGTGAAGCATTTCCATCCGATATCTGGACTTTATGGGTCCAACAAATATTGTCCAACTGCCATCTCCCCTTTTCTTCCAAATATCGATCCACCTCTTCACCTGTTGTTGTCTTCCCGTCACACAGACCCATGCCGCTTGGACTCGCTCATCTGTCAATGTCCCACCCACCCATCAGTATGGACATAAAAATTATTGAGACCCCTTTCCAAGACTGCGAATAGCCCCCACATCCCCTCTTTGTCCTTCTCGTTCCACAAAGGCCATCTTCCCACAAGGCTCTAACCGCCCTCCAAAACTTGTCAGAGTGTACTCTTTCCGTCCCCAATGTCGGCCCCACCTTCTCTTTCCCACTCCATCCTCATTTCCTCCACGAACCGCCGAGCTCCCTCCGCCATCTTGAATTCCACCCCCAACATCTTCGCCACCCCGTCTTCTCGTCGAATTCCGTCACCCCCATTCCCTCATCAATTGTTTGTACATCCATGGCAGTATCTCCTAAAGTAGTGACGGGAGGTACTATGTCTTGTGTCCGTCGCCGACCCCTCACTCTACCTCGCTTCTTTCTTCTTTCCCCTTTTCTCATTTCCTCTTCCATCCTTGTCCCCTCCTCATTGTCCTGATATGCTTCCGCAACTTCCAGAATCCCCTCATAATCCTCTTTCACCCTCAAAAATTCTACCTCTGTGCAACCCCCCGTCTTAATCAGCTCCTTCATACGAAAAAATTCCGTTTCACACTTAAGAACCCGAGGTGCTATATTATATCCTATCCCTCACGCAAATTCCTCCTTTTCCTCCGTCTCCTCACTTGTCTCCCCACTGAGCTCCTCCTCCTCCTCCTCAGACTCTGATGTCTCCTTCTCTTCCTTCTCCTCTGACATCTCCTTCTCTTTCTTGCCCCCGTTGTCCATACCTAAAGTAGAGAAGTATGGATCGTGTCCCCCCTCCATATCCGTTACTCCTCTTCTTAGCCTTCTTGTATGGCTTCTCCCCCGTTGTAGTACGTTCCCCCTCTTCCCTTTCCCGTTTCTCCTTCTCGGCGGCCTCTCTCCCCATTCGTTGTTCCTCCATATGCCGTTCCTGTCTCATGTTAGCTAATTTCAACATCTCGAGTTTTTCCTTCTTGATGGTTTCCCCATAACTCCCTCATCTCCTGATTCTCCAGTCATATCGTTCCCGTCTCATTGTGGCCAACTTCAGCATCGCTATCTTCGATTCCTCCGCCTTGATCATTGTCTGTCGTGTCCTCTCTACCTCGTGAGGACATATCTCCTTTCTCTTTAACCACTCCGCAAGTTTCCCTTCCATTGCCTTCCGTTTCGTCTGCTCTCTGTTTGCCAAACCCCAATTGCCCCAAATACGTCCTTTCCCGTCCGAAACCCTTCATTGTCTGTGTCCGTTTCCGTACCCCTCCAAACCAAGTCCCCATGACATATGAACTTTCAGCCCCCAAAACTCACCCAAAACATCATAAAATCTCAACCCATGATAAAGCAAACGTGAATTTGATATGTCCGAACAATTTTCCATAAATTTTCCCATGTTGTGTGAGAGAGAGAGTGTCCCTGACCCGAAGCTGTGTGCCACAGCAACCCGTGCATCACCACCAAACAAACCGAAAACAACACAATCTTCCCATAAAACCATTGCCCATAGCCCCCTGTACATACCCGCATATCCAGAAACCCAAGACAGACACTCACATCCATGAAACTCCACATTTCCCATCTTGAGCTTTGAGCTGTCAGACCCAAAAACCTCTGTTAGCCAGCAACCCCAGCCGCACTCACAAACAACCCATGAGTAGCATTACAACTCAAGAAAATCATTGCTTATACCTGTTTGCATGCACCTAGATCCCAAAACAGCTCAAGCAACAGCATAGAACCCCCAGAAGCGCATCAGTAAAATTCCCACTCTCCCATTTTTCTCTCAGTGTTTCTTTTGATCAGAAAATTTCCGAGAAACCGAGGAAAATTGCCATACCCCGTGTATTTTATTAGCGACTCCAGATTGTTACGATAGTAGGATATTTAATGAACGGATAACTGTTCTAACGATATGAAGACTGTGGAATACCTAAAGTAGGGACTCCGTAATCTCCAGACCAAGGATAACAGGCAGACCGGAACGGTAAGTATTGCCATTATATACCGGGTGGGCCGGCATATTTTGTTGCTGATGATAGTTGCTGTGATGTATTCTGGCAGGATATGAATGGAATCACCAACAGATATGCTATCTTTCTGTGAAATATATCAGCTTCCCAGAGCGTCAGATGGCTTGGCTACCTGTGATTCTTTCCGTCATTTTTTTTTTGTGCTTTACTTTCATGTCATAGGTTTGCCTGCAGAGACAGATTATTGGAAAGAAGCACTACCTGCACTCTGGCAGTGGCTGGACAAATTGAACACGCAAGCATAAGTGAGCTTACTGCAGTGATTGTCGTAATTTTCTAACCAAACAGGCAAGTGTTTTGTTCGCTATAAATTTTATTGTTTGGTTAGGTCTGAAAAATCTAAGAGTCATCCACTATCACCCTGGTTGTGAAGGTTTTGTTAGTTATTAAATAATAATTTTTTGTGATGGTTAGCTTGATCCGGACTCAATTTAATAATATTCATGATAACAACTATCAAAATCCACAAATGTGGATTCAAAACAGAAAAAAATCACAGATCCACAAATGTGGAAGCAGGAGTAAGTGTTAATAAAAAATCTGTAAAATTCAATGTCATATAAATTAATAACATTTCATTTTAGTTAATGTATGTCTACTTGAATTTAATGTAATAACTTTTTTCATCTGAAAAAAGATATTGTAAGTATTTCAAGAAACTATTAATATTAATATATATTAATACTTAAATAAATAACATTCCACCATTAACAGCAATACAACATCAAGTTTAATATTACTGGTGATACAACTATTAATATTTATACAACTAAAACAGGAGAGTTGAATGATTTAATAAGGTCACAGTGGCAGAGCAAGTATTGGCAGCAAGGGAGAAATACGCAGTAAGTGCGTTAAGCTTTTGTCGTGGACTAAAAAGACTAAAAAGTATGCGAAGTTGCTGTCGGTAATTTTTTGACAGGGAACAGGTTCTACTCCTCCAATGTCACAGTGGCAGTGGAAATATTAATATTAGGCCTAAGCGATAAATGAGGAGTAAAGCTTTTGTCCGGAACGAAGAAATGCTCTTCGAACCATGAAAAAAACCATTAGTGTTTAGCGTTTGGTAGATCGTAGGCTTTTTGCAAAAAAAAAAATTGTGCCTGGTATTTATCCAAAAAGGTAATGATACTCACACTTAGGTGTAGGGTTCCCGGTGCCACCGCCCACCACAAAATTTTAATTACAGATTCCGGTAGCGCCTGGCTTGAAAAGGCGAATGTCACTTTTCCCAACTTGAAAGATTACTATTGAGTGTAGGGGAAAGCCGCAAAAATTAGCAGCAAAAAAAAATACAGAATCATGTCACCAGAAAAATCAGGTGTATTTTCACAGAACCATGCCACCCGGTGCCACCCGACGTGATACAGCCGAAAAATGCAGTACCCAGGGGTATTTCGGCACTGCCACAATTACACTGACTATTGCTTTTTTCTCTCACTTACTCTCTCTCTCTCTGTCTCTCTCTGTGTCTCTCTCTCTGTCTCTCTCTGTCTCTCTCTTTCCTTCTCTGTCTGTCTCTCTAGGATTCACATGTACAAGTAGAGATGAAGAAGGAGAATGAGACACTTACATACACACATTTTTTTTTTGAATTGAAATGAATCTGCTTTCCAGAAATATGAATATCAGAACCTCAATCACATTTGTATCTTTGCTCGTTTTCTGTCATTTTTTGCTCCCCTGTATTCATATATATTACCACTGCTTTATATTTAGATAAAAATGTTTTGTTAGGAGGTGTGTCATTTTGTTTTATATCTCACTTTCCTTCTATTACTATAGTATTATTTATTTCCGCTCCGCATTCACACTTGAATATTTTAATTTTCCAAATCTTCTTCTTTTTCCATTGATTTTGTTTCATCATCATATTTAATTTTCCATACTTCATATTTTTGAATAATCTTTTCCTCCTCATATATCTTTGCATCCTCCATTACTTTGTTCTTTTGTTTTTTTCTTTCCAACACAAAAATCTTTGTCATTACTTTATTACATTCTCGCCATTGAGCTTTTACCATTAGTCTCTTTTCATTATTCTTTAAACATAACAAAGCTTCTGGAAATTCTATTATTACGGCACGTGTAGTCGTTTGTCATCCTGTATGTGTCTCTATATTTATTACTTTAAAATATAACTGTTAGGCGATTGATATTTTGTTCTATCCGGTCCGGCCGGTGTATGTCTCTGTGGCGGGGTGGTGTATGTCTTGAAAAAATGTGCTGAAGTATGATCCTATACTACTCAAATGTGTCAGTCTGTCTGTGATCACTTCAAGGAAATTTAACTACTTTTTTAGTGGGGGGTCCGGCCTGAAAGATCAAGGGAAGAATATTTTAGACTTGCCTGCTTCCCTTTTTTGCGGAAACACAACATTTTTTAGAAGTGTATGCTTGTATTTTTGTGGAAACAGAACATTTTTGCGCTATGATTTCCACTTGGAAAAAACAGGCCGCACTGTTATGACAAAAAAAATAAATTTTTGAAAATTTCCTGAGTTTGTAGTGTTAAAAATAAAAACACTTTAGAACGGGCGATCCAATTGTGTGTTTTTTTCTAATCTAGCTAATATGTTATTTCTATACTAGCTAGACAAGCTATACTAGCTATAGACGGGCGATCCCTATCATATTCTCGTGACAGACTAAGTAGTACTAGTGGTAGTTTAACTAGTTTAATAGGAAAGCAGTTCCTTTACTGAAAACTTTCAGTGAAGTGAGTCTTAAATAGATACTTTTCACAAACTAAAATTCAGAATTTAACCCGGTCGGGACGGCAAACACTTCAAAAACTCTCCAAAAAACAGTCTTTTTTGCTTTGAAAAAGTAGAGTTTGGTGGTGCAAATGTAATTTTTGTGTTTTGCTTTTTTTATAGCACAATGTTTCTCAATATTGTTGGCATCCCAGTGGTGTGGAAAACAATGGGGAATTTTTCTCTGCGTTTAGCGTTTTTTTGCAATAAGGATGGAACAAACGGTTTATCCTCCAAAAAAACTCTGAATTCAGTAGTAGTTTAATAGGAAAGCAGTTTCCTTTACAGAATCTAACTATACTCCTAAAGACAAATCAGAAGCAGGACTACTGGGATGACTTATTTCAAGCTACAATCTAAATGTACTTTGAAAAGTCCCTAATGTGGCCCTTCAGTGCCAACTGCTAATTTGTTGCCTAATTTTAAGGAGCTCTGCCGATTTCTTTCGTGCGGATGCACTCGGGAAGGACCGTTAGTTTTCAAAACCCCAGAGAGGATGGCGACATACGACTCTATGTCGTTTGATGGTCTTGAAGACCGAGACGGACGCCAGATGTTGATTGGGGACGTTCCAACGAATTCAAGATGCTCACGAAGTAAGATTTGTGCTTTTTTTCCCGAAAGAAAACACGCACACTTGGACACTCACCATTTCTGTTTGTGCCACGGTGTGTGTGTGTGTGTGCGGGGGGGGGGGGGGGGGGGGGGGGGGGGGGGGGGGGGGGGGGCGGAGAGATCGAGAGAGAGCGCGAGTGTGTGTGTGTGTGAGAGAGAGAGAGAGAAAGAGAGAGAGAGGGTAAAACGCCTCAGATAATCGTATGTTGTTATGACACACTTTTCACGCACTTTCGATATTTCATACACATGTTCCTTCCAGTTCTCCCGAAACAGGTGTCAACTCATGTTTTTTATTATTTTATTAGGGTCCTGTGCTTGTTCGCGGCTCAGCGACCGTATCTACTTTTACCTCTGCATACACACGTTCTCTCTCACACAAACTCTCTATCCATCTCTCCTCCTTCTCCTCCTCCTCCTCCTCCTTCTTCTTCTTCTTTTCTTCTCCTCCTCCTCCTACTTCTTCTTCTTCTTCTCCTCCTCCTCCTCCTCCTTCTTATCCTCCTCCTCCTACCCCCCCCTATCTCCTCCTTCTCCTTCTTCGTCACACACGTACCTCTCTCTCTCTCATACATATGCATACACTCCACCTCACGCTTGTTTCATTCCACCAGGTCTCAAGCACGTTGGAGGCTTCATGAATCTGCTGACCCTGTCGCTCTCACTCCTGGCTGCCGTGATGGCGATGACGGCTTTGGCTCGCTCCGGGCACCATCCTGCATCGATGTCATCCGCTTACGTGCCAAGCATGCAGGACACCCGCCATTTCGTACCAAGCAAATACGGTAAACAACTCAGAAAAAACGAGTCAAAAGGTGTGTGTATGTTTGTATGTATGTATCCTATCTATATAGGGCGACCAGATCATCTCGTAGATGCAGCCACCGGTCCTGAGGCTGACAGCCAAACCTTGGACACCGCCAATAAAAACAACAAAAACGACAACAAGCATGCAAAACAAGAGTATGCTGACTACGACGTTATTACGTGTCCTGAGCAATGTCAGACGCAGGTCCCTGTTCTTCCCGTTTGTTATACATATGCATACATACTTTCATACACGTATATACTGCTACTCAAATATCTATGTCGCATGAGCCACGTCAGCCGCACCATTCTTTTCCTTTTTTGAAATTTGTACATTTGCTGTCATATTTGTCTGTGCTTGGTTTTATGTTTTTTTTTTTGTTTTTTTGTTGGAGGGGGGGAGGGGGGGGTTCAATATTATGTGAGCACACGTACATTCCAGTTGTTCTTCAAGTCCTAACCACTTATTATTTACGTTTTGTTCATACATACATACATGCATATCTATCTGAAATCTTATCACTGCTATTTGATAAGGGTGTGAGTGTGTTCCCGTTCTGCAAGCCCTTACCAATCTCTCTCTCTTTCTCTCTTTCTCTCTTTCTCTCTCTCTCTCTCTCTCTCTCTCTCTCTCTCTCTCTCTCTCTGCTTTCTGAACATCAGATCAGTGCTTTTGTAGAGCAAATGCAGCAGCAAGTCAGCCAACAAGCCTCCAAAATCGAAGAATTAACGGGTCTCGTCCACTCACAAAATGGAGTCCAAGGTATGTATGTATAGTTTGGTATGTATGTATGTATGTATGTATGATAGGTGTGTATGTATGTATGTATGTATTTATGTATGAACATAGCTGGCAATACTGACCAAATCGCTGCGCTAGCCGCGGGTCTGTCCGAAGTGAACAGAAACATTGCTGATCTGAACAACAATTATGCTGCCCTCGCCGCAACTCAATCGACCATGAAGGTATTGTTACTGTTATTATTATTATTATTAATTATTGTTATTATTATATCATTATTGTTGTTGTTATTGTTGTTGTTGTTACTATTAACAAAAATATCGCTGAAGTCAACAAGACTGTTGCTGCCCTCGCCACCATCCAGTCGACCATGAAGGTATTATTATTGTTATTATTATTATTATTATTATTATTATTATTATTATTATTATTATTATTATTATTATTCAGCCCAATGGCCTCAAGGCGTTAAACTGTGACGCCAACTCATAACCCTTTGGTGGTAGATGCTGGGGAGGAGGGTCGTTGCGCGCGTAAAAGATCTTAAACTCCGCATATGCTGGTTGATAGCCCAGGACCCAGCAGACACCAGATTGTTATGGGTGGGGTTTCGAGGCAGCTCTAGCAACCGCGCTTGGTGTATGCACTTGCACATTCGGTGACGTCTTGCAAGAGGTTGCTGGGACTGCGGAATAACCTCGGCTTAGTGCAGTCTTGCCCTCAGGAGCTCCATCGGTGGCCCCGATCATCAGGCGAGAGACTGACACGGGGGGGTGGAGGACCTCGAACAAGGGTATTGGAGGCTTATGTCCGTTGAGGATATGCCATTAGCTGCATCAGTACGCCTCAGATATAGTATTATTATTATTATTATTATTATTATTATTTACCGGCCCGTCTGGAAGTGTTGGAACTGCCCTTGCGGGGGTGTCATTAGAGCTTATCGTCAATTCTTCGTACTCCCCTCACGGGTGAGACGATGGAGGCGCATGTGCAGAAATGCATCAGCCATTGACAGAGAAGCACTATTATTATTATTATCATTATTATTACTATTACTACTACTACTACTACTAATACTACTATTATCATCACCGCCACCATCACCATCACCACTAGGTGGATAATGCCCAACTCAAGCAATCAGTCGATACTCTCACTGCAACGCAAGCGACGATGAAAGAGGATCTGGTGAAAGTCGACCAATCAGTTGCTTCGCTCACTGCAACGCAAGCGATCATGAAGGAGGACCTACGCAAGGTCAGTGTATTGTTGTTGTTTTGTTGTTGTTGTTATTATTATTATTATTATTATTATTATTATTATTATTATTATTATTATTATTATTATTATTATTATTATTATGGACACCGTGATAGCCCAGTGGTCAAGTTCTACCATCTGGGCCCTGTCGCGAGTTCGATTCCCGTCGGTGCCACCAGTATTTTCATTGAACATACCGGTCTATTTCTGGACCAGTATTTTCATTGAACATACCGGCCCGTCTGGAAGTGTTGGAACTGCCCTTGCGGGGGTGTCATTAGAGCTTATCGTCAATTCTTCGTACTCCCCTCACGGGTGAGACGATGGAGGCGCATGTGCAGAAATGCATCAGCCATTGACAGAGAAGCACTATTATTATTATTATTATTATTATTATTATTATTATTAGTGGACACCGTGATAGCCCAGTGGTCAAGTTCTACCATCTGAGCCCTGTCGCCAGTTCGATTCCCGTCGGTGCCACCAGTATTTTCATTGAACATACCGGTCCGTCTCGAAGTGTTGGAACTGCCCGTGCGGGGGTGTCATTAGAGCCTATCGTCAATTCTTCGTACTCCCCTCACGGGTGAGACGATGGAGGCGCATGTGCAGAAATGCATCAGCCATTGACAGAGAAGCACTATTATTATTATTATTATTATTATTATTATTATTATTATTATTATTATTATTATTTGTGGCACCGCGATAGCCCAGTGGTTAAGGTCTAACATCTGGGACCTGTCGCCAGTTCGATTCCCGTCGGTGCCAGTATTTTCAAAGGATATTTTCTTTGAGAGTATTGGTCTGTCTGGAAGGCTTGGAGCTGCCTTGCGGGGGTGTCAGTAGAGCCTATCGTCAAATCTTCGTACTCCCCTCACGGGTGAGACGATGGAGGCGCATGTGCAGAAATGCATTCGCCATTGACTGAGAAGCACTATTATTATTATTATTATCCTCATTATTATTATTATTATTATCATTATTATTATTATTATTATTAATGGAGGCACATGTCCAGGATCTGGATCTGATGCTATAGTCTGAGGAAGCCTATTATTATTATTATTGTTATTCATCTGGGCCCTGTCGCCAGTTCGATTCCCGTCGGTGCCACCAGTATTTTCATTGAACATACCGGTCCGTCTGGAAGTGTTGGAACTGCCCTTGCGGGGGTGTCATTAGAGCCTATCGTCAATTCTTCGTACTCCCCTCACGGGTGAGACGATGGAGGCGCATGTGCAGATTTGCATCAGCCATTGACAGAGAAGCACTATTATTGTTATTATTATTATTATTTCAAGGTGGACCAATCAGTCGCTACGCTCAACTCGACCCACGTCATAATGAAGCAGGTATGTGCATGTATGTGTCTATATGCATATGTATGTATGCGCTGTGCTCACCTCGGCTCAAATGACGATGAAGCAGACATGTATATGTCTGTATGTGTATGTATGTATATCTATGTATGTGTGCTCACCTCGGCTCAAATGACAATCAAGCAGGTATGTGCATGTCTGTGTCTGTATGTATATGTATGTATGTGTATGTATATACACGTATGTATATGTAGGATCGTGTTTCAGCCAGTTGCTACGCTCAGCACACACACACACACACATGAATGTATGTACGTATGTATGCACGTATGAAACCTAAGATCTGGTTTCAACATACATACATACATACATGCACGACTCACCAGACGATGAAGCAATATTATTATTATCTATGTATATGTATGTATACGTATGTATTTCTATTTCTAGGAACTTTCTTCGACTCGCCAGTCAGTTGCGACGCTCAGCACAACGCAAGAGGCAATGAAGCAGGTATGAGTCTGTATGTCTGCATGTATATCTAAATATGTGTGTATGTATATCTATGTATGCGTATGTATTTGGATGTACATGATTGCTACGCTCAGCACGACTTAACAGACGATGAAGCAGGTATGTCTATGCATGTCTGTATGTATATCTATATATGTGTGTATGTACATCTATGTATGTGTATGTATATTTTAATGTACATCATTGCTACGCTCAGCACGACGCAACAGACGATGAAGCAGGTATGTGCATGTATATGCGTGTATGCATATACATACCATACATATACATACCCAGTCAGTTGCTACGCTCAGCACAACGCAACAGCCGTACATACACATACACATACATACATACATACAGACACATCCCTGCTTCATGGTCTGTTCCGTCGTGATGGGCGTGGCAACTGACTGGCGTATGTATATATATACATACATGCATACATACATACAGACATACATGTACATGCAGAGACATGCCTGCTTCATGGTCTGTTGCGTCGTGCCGAGCGTTGCAATGTATATATATATGTATATATATATATATATATAATATGCATATACATACAGACACATACCTGCTTTATCGTGTGTTGCATCGTGTTAAGCGTTGCCATGTTATATATGTGTATATGTACATACATATACATATACATATATATATATGTATATATATAATATATATGCATATACATACAGACACATACCTGCTTTATCGTGTGTTGCATCGTGTTAAGCGTTGCCATGTTATATATATGTATATATACATACATATACATATACATATACATATACATACACATACATGCACGTATACACATACATGCACGTATATGTAGGATCTGGTTACGGTGGACCAGTCAGTCGAGGCACTCACTGCCAATCAAGCGACCATGAAGAAAGATATTGTGACTGTCAGCCAATCTGTCGCTCTGCTAAGCTCGACGCAAGCGACGATGAACGAAGACCTTGTCAAGGTCGTCTTTCTTTCTTTCTTGTTTTCTTTCCGTCTTTCCACTTTTTTTTTTTTTTTTTTTTTTTTTTTTTTTTTTTTTTTTTTTTTTTTTTTCTATCTATTTATCTATCTATCTATCTATCTACCTATCTAGTTCGACCAATCAGTTGACTCGCTCACCGCGACGCAAGCGATCATGAAGGATGAGCTTGAAACCCTCAAGCATTCAGTTGAGTCAGTCGTCGACGTGAATGAGGTCTATCTATCCATCTATCTATCCATCTATCTATCTATCTAGCTAGCTAGCTAGCTATCTATTCTACCTATCTACCTATCTATCTATCCCCGCTACCCAGTCGCCGATTGGCGGCGGGGTGGAATGGATGCCTATGTCTTCGGATATGCAGAGCTGATTAGACCAACCATATCTATCTATCTATCAGTGGGTGGCGGACATTCGCAGCGATGTCAGGCAGCAACTCGAAGAGATCGACCTGACGCAGCTACTGCTGGAAAATACCAAAGTGTTAGTGACTGAGGATATCAGCATTGATGAAATCAAGCCATCGCTCATTCTCCTGACCTCGACGGTGGAGTCGATGAAGGCAGATATTAATAAAGTGGACGCATCGGTGGCGAAGCTGACCTCGACGCAGACGACGATGAAGCAGGACGTCACTTCGCTCACCTCGACGCAAGCGACCATGAAGGTATTGATTTGTTGTTATGATTAGTAGTAGTAGTAGTAGTAGAACTATTACTACTTCTACTACTACTATTACTATTACTATTATTATTATTATTATTATTATTATTATTATTATTATTATTATTATTATTATTATTATTATTGGACACCGTGATAGCCCAGTGGTCAAGTTCTACCATCTGGGCCCTGTCGCCAGTTCGATTCCCGTCGGTGCCACCAGTATTTTCATTGAACATACCGGTCTATTTCTGGACCAGTATTTTCATTGAACATACCGGCCCGTCTGGAAGTGTTGGAACTGCCCTTGCGGGGGTGTCATTAGAGCTTATCGTCAATTCTTCGTACTCCCCTCACGGGTGAGACGATGGAGGCGCATGTGCAGAAATGCATCAGCCATTGACAGAGAAGCACTATTATTATTATTATTATTATTATTATTATTATTATTATTATTTTGGACACCGTGATAGCCCAGTGGTCAAGTTCTACCATCTGGGCCCTGTCGCCAGTTCGATTCCCGTCGGTGCCACCAGTATTTTCATTGAACATACCGGTCCGTCTGGAAGTGTTGGAACTGCCCTTGCGGGGGTGTCATTAGAGCCTATCGTCAATTCTTCGTACTCCCCTCACGGGTGAGACGATGGAGGCGCATGTGCAGATTTGCATCAGCCATTGACAGAGAAGCACTATTATTATTATTATTATTATTATTATTATTATTATTATTATTATTATTATTATTATTGGCACCGCGATAGCCCAGTGGTTAAGGTCTACCATCTGGGACCTGTCGCCAGTTCGATTCCCGTCGGTGCCAGTATTTTCAAAGGATATTTTCTTTGAAAGTAGTGGTCTGTCTGGAAGGCTTGGAGCTGCCTTGCGGGGGTGTCAGTAGAGTCTATCGTCAAATCTTCGTACTCCCCTCGCGGGTGAGACGATGGAGGCACATGTGCAGAAATGCATTCGCCATTGACTGAGAAGCACTATTATTATTATTATTATTATTATTATTATCATTATTATTACCGATCCATCTGGACCAGTATTTTCATTGAACATACCGGCCCGTCTGGAAGTGTTGGAACTGCCCTTGCGGGGGTGTCATTAGAGCTTATCGTCAATTCTTCGTACTCCCCTCACGGGTGAGACGATGGAGGCGCATGTGCAGAAATGCATCAGCCATTGACAGAGAAGCACTATCATTATTATTATTATTATTATTATTATTATTATTATTATTATTATTATTATTCTCTTGGACACCGTGATAGCCCAGTGGTCAAGTTCTACCATCTGAGCCCTGTCGCCAGTTCGATTCCCGTCGGTGCCACCAGTATTTTCATTGAACATACCGATCCGTCTGGACCAGTATTTTCATTGAACATACCGGCCCGTCTGGAAGTGTTGGAACTGCCCTTGCGGGGGTGTCATTAGAGCTTATCGTCAATTCTTCGTACTCCCCTCACGGGTGAGACGATGGAGGCGCATGTGCAGAAATGCATCAGCCATTGACAGAGAAGCACTATTATTATTCTCATCATCATTATCATGATTGTCAATAGGCAGAACAAGCTGAAGTGAAGCATTCTGTTGAATCACTCACCTCTACGCAAGCGACGATGAAGGAGGGTCCAGCAATCAAGCAAGCAAGCAATCAATACATACATACATACACATACACATACATACGTCGTTGAATCACTCATCTCTACGCAAGCGACGATGAAGGAGGGTCCATCAATCAAGCAAGCAATACATACATACACATACACATGCATACATACAGACAGACATACATACATACAGACAGACAGACATGCATACTTACCTACATACATACATAGGTATGGACAAATTGGAGGATTCAGTTATTTCGCTGGGCGTGTCACAAGAGAAGGTGAAGGCAGACATCGACAAGGTATGCATGTATGTGTGTATGATGTCTTTTATTTATTTTATGTATGTATGTATGCATGTATGTATGTAAGTAATGTAATGTAATGTAATGTATGTAATGTATGTCATGTATGTATGTATGTGATATATACAAGAGAAGGAGAAGGCGGAAATTGACAAGGTATGCATGTATGCATGTATGATATCTTTTATTTACTTTATGTATGTATGTACATATGCATGTAAGTAATGTATACAAGAGAAGGTGAAGGCGGACATCGACAAGGTGTGCATGTATGTATGTATGATGTCTTTCATTTATTTCATGTATGTAATGTATGCATGCATGCATGTATGTATGTATGTATGTAATGTATATAATGTATGTATGTATGCATAGGTGGAGGTATCAGTTACTTCGCTCATCTCACCCCTAACTATCATAAAGGTATTATTATTATTATTATTATTATGGAGGCACATGTCCAGGATCTGGATCTGATGCTATAGTCTGAGGAAGCCTATTATTATTATTATTATTATTAGTGGCACCGCGATAGCCCAGTGGTTAAGATCTACCATCTGGGACCTGTCGCCAGTTCGATTCCCGTCGGTGCCAGTATTTTCAAAGGATATTTTCTTTGAAAGTATTGGTCTGTCTGGAAGGCTTGGAGCTGCCTTGCGGGGGTGTCAGTAGAGCCTATCGTCAAATCTTCGTACTCCCCTCGCGGGTAAGACGATGGAGGCACATGTGCAGAAATGCATTCGCCATCGACTGAGAAGCACTATTATTATTACTATTATGGAGGGGTGCACAGTATGGCACCCCACGGGAAGAGGTGGTTGGGCCTCTTCCCACTGGTTTCGAGGCTATGTCGTTGTGTTGGCTCCGAGGCTATGTTGTTGTGTTGGTTCCGAGGCTATGTTGTGTTGGTTCCGAGGCTCTGTTGTTGTGTGGGTTCCGAGGCTATGTCGATGTGGGTTCCGAGGCTATGTTGTTGTGTTGGTTCCGAGGCCATGTCGTTGTGTTGTTTTTTATAAGACATACACCACGTGGGATCAAAGGGGTATTTACATTCCGCGATCTAGGGGTGGTGACGGGTTTCGAGGCGTCCCAGATACTTACCACAAAACGTCCTCATGCGCTGGCAGACCGCTGTGAGTACCTCCATGCGGGACCTACCCAGTCTCGTGGACCTCTCACGCGGGGAAGATCAATCATTTGTAGTTGATTTCCTGCAAGGTACCCGACACTGTGCGGGTAGTAGGGACTTCCTTTTGGGGCCTTCTATGCAGGATGGTTAGAGTCAGTCTTCCCTCCCCAACATACTCACTGTAGTCCCTGTTGGGTCGAGGGATGTAGGCGCATGGCCCTCGGGCTCAGCCATGACAGATCAATATAAATATATATTACTATTATTATTATTATTATTATTATTATTATTATTATTATTATTATTATTATTATTATTATTGGACACCGTGATAGCCCAGTGGTCAAGTTCTACCATCTGGGCCCTGTCACCAGTTCGATTCCCGTCGGTGCCACCAGTATTTTCATTGAACATACCGATCCGTCTGGACCAGTATTTTCATTGAACATACCGGCCCGTCTGGAAGTGTTGGAACTGCCCTTGCGGGGGTGTCATTAGAGCTTATCGTCAATTCTTCGTACTCCCCTCACGGGTGAGACGATGGAGGCGCATGTGCAGAAATGCATCAGCCATTGACAGAGAAGCACTATTATTATTATTATTATTATTATTATTGTTACTACTACTATTACTATTATTATCATTATTATTATTATTATTATTGTTGTTGTTATTATTATTATTATATTATCATTATTATTGTTGTTGTTATTATTATTATTATTATTATTATTATTGCATCAGTACGCCTCAGATATAGTAAATCTGCCTTGGAGTGTTGACTGTGACATATTTGAGGGAAATCCCGATGAAAAAACCTAGTCACACTTGCTAAACAGAGTTCCAGCCCAATGGCCTCAAGGCGTTAAACTGTGACGCCAACTCATAACCCTTTGGTGGTAGATGCTGGGGAGGAGGGTCGTTGCGCGCGTAAAAGATCTTAAACTCCGCATATGCTGGTTGATAGCCCAGGACCCAGCAGACACCAGATTGTTATGGGTGGGGTTTCGAGGCAGCTCTAGCAACCGCGCTTGGTGTATGCACTTGCACATTCGGTGACGTCTTGCAAGAGGTTGCTGGGACTGCGGAATAACCTCGGCTTAGTGCAGTCTTGCCCTCAGGAGCTCCATCGGTGGCCCCGATCATCAGGCGAGAGACTGACACGGGGGGGTGGAGGACCTCGAACAAGGGTATTGGAGGCTTATGTCCGTTGAGGATATGCCATTAGCTGCATCAGTACGCCTCAGATATAGTATTATTATTATTATTATCATTTGGACACCGTGATAGCCCAGTGGTCAAGTTCTACCTTCTGGGCCCTGTCGCCAGTTCGATTCCCGTCGGTGCCACCAGTATTTTCATTGAACATACCGGTCCGTCTGGAAGTGTTGGAACTGCCCTTGCGGGGGTGTCATTAGAGCCTATCGTCAATTCTTCGTACTCCCCTCACGGGTGAGACGATGGAGGCGCATGTGCAGATTTGCATCAGCCATTGACAGAGAAGCACTATTATTATTATTATTATTATTATTATTATTACTATCATCATCGTCATCATCATTATTATTGCTATCAGGAGGACCTTGGCAAGGTTGAGCAATCAGTCGCTGCGCTCACCTCGACGCAATCCACAATGCAGAAAGATCTGGATAAGACGGCGCACTCAGTTAATTCGCTCACCTCGACGCAAGCGACGATGATGGTGCCTGCCTAACCCACCTAGCCTACATAGCCTACATAACCCACATATACCTACATCAATACATATACCTACATGTACATACTATTAGCAATCGGTTGAAGCACTGACCAAGACGCAAGCGAACATGCAGCAATCTCTTGCCAGCACCAATTCAGACCTTGATAAGTTGGAGCTATCATTCATGCAATCAGTTGAGACACTCAGCTCGGCGCAAAAGAAGGTGAAGGAGGAGCTGGATACGGTGGAGCAAAAGATGCTTGAATTTCATTCGATCAACTCAGATCATATCACCTCGATCAAAGAGAGCGCCCAGAGTCAGGATTCGCTTGACACCAACACTGCGATGCTCTTAGCGCTGAAGGTGGATATGAAAAAGATGGACCAATCCGTGACCTCGCTCGAGCAATCCGTCACTTCGCTCACCTCGACGCAAACGGCGATGAAGCATGACCTTGACCATCTCGAGCACTCTGTCGCGAAGACGAATCAGGTCTACATTTCCCATCTGCATTTACATTTCCATCAAAATTTACATTTACATGTACATTCGCGTTTATATCGGCGTTTACGTTTGCACATTTTACATTTACGTTTACATTTGCATTGATAGGATCTTGTTGAAGTCACGGGCACAGTCTATTCGCTCGTCGCGGCGCAAGAAACCGTGAAAGAGTCAATTGCTGCGGTCAGCTCGAGTCAAAAGAAGATGAGTGAGAACCAAAAGAACATACAGCAGGAACTTGCGGCGGTCGGCCAATCGATGCTTGAGATGAAAGAGGATATGTTTGCGATTGGTGAAGGGGTTGTCACCGTCAACATGGCGCAAGCGACAATGAAAGAGGAACTTGACAAGGTGTGTATACAGACATACATACATACACATATTGCAAGAGCGCATTCTTGCTGCCATGAGCGCCTCATTTATACACACACACGCATATATATATATATATATGTATGTATGTATGTATGTACTACATACATACAGGTGGAGCAATCAGTCGCTTCGCTCACCGCGACGCAAACGACCATGCAAGCCGATCTAGGCAAGGTGGAGAAGTCGGTGACGGCCCTCAGCTCGACCACCCAGACTATCAAGGCCGATCAGGACAGGGTGGACCAAGCGGTGTACTCGCTGGGCGGCACGACCGCCATGATGAAGGTGTCTGTCTGTCTCTCTCTCTCTCTCTCTCTCGCTCGCTCGCTCTCTCTCTCTCTCTCTCTCTTCTCTTTCTTTTTCTGTCTCTTTTACCCATCTCTCTCTCTCTCTCTCTTCTTTTCTTTTTCCCAAACTACATTATCGAATAGCTTACGCTTTTTTCCTATCTATCTATCTATCCATCCATCCATCCATCTACCCATCCATCCATCCATCTATCTATCTACCTATCTACCCATCCATCTATCTATCCATCTATCCGTCTACCTATCTATCCATCTATCTATCTATCTATCAACAGGATGAGGTAGACGCGGTCCAGCAATCTGTGGTGGCCCTCACCTCCACGCAAGCTAACATGAGGGAGGACATGGTCACCATCGGCCAATCGGTGGAGTTGCTCAGCTCCACGCAGGTGGCCATGAAAACCGACATGGTTGCAGTCAGCCAGTCGGTCACTTTGCTCGATTCTGCCCAAAACACCATGAAGAACGACCTGACGGCTGTGAAATCTTCCGTTGATTCACTCGCCTCCATGCAAGCGGTCATGCAGCAGGAGGTATGTATATCTATCTATCTAACTTCCGTTGATTCGCTCGCCTCCACGCAAGCGGTCATGAAGCAGGAGGTATTCATATCTATCTATCTATCCATCCATCCACCCATCTATCCATCTATCTAGCCATCCATCCATCCATCTACCTATCTACAGATGGTTGAAGTGAAGCATTCGATCACCGCGATCGCGGCCGTGACATTGGATGCGAAGGATCTGGATACAGTCGAATCCAACCTGCTTCAGGCGCTCACCACCATGCTCTCTACGAAAGAAATTCAACTGCAAGACTTAATCGCTGCCAATGCCAACCCGTGCCTCACCGTCAAAGAGGTGTGTGTGTGTGTTTATGTCTGTCTGTATTGTATGCGTTCTATTTGATCGCTGCCGATAGCAACCCGTGCAACGTGTGTGTGTGTGTGTGTGTCTGTGTGTTGTATGCGTATGTATCCCTGCCTTGGGCTTGTCTGTTTATGTGTGTATCTATGTATGTATGTTATGTGTTGCGTTGTGTTGTGTTGTGTTGTGTTATGTTACGTTATGTATGTATGAATGTATGTATTTATGTCATCTATGTATGTATGTATGCATGTATGTATTCATGCATGTATGTATGTATGCATGTATGTATGTATGCATGCATGCATGTATGTATTTTTGTATTTATATACAGGATGCGGCGTCTGGAGCCAAGACACTGCTGATTGAAGGTCATCTATATGTACCTTTATGTGTATATGTAATGTGTGTGTGTATGTATGCATGTATGTTTGTAATGTATGTAAAGGTTGCAAGATGCAAATTGTGAACGGGCTGGGCTACACTTTTTAATATGTATATGATATGTATATGTATGTATGTATGTATGAATCTATGCATATGTATGTAAAAGGTTGCAACTTGCAAATTGTGAACGGGCATCAACTCAACTCGTACAATGCATACATACATACATATATTATGTATGTATAAGTGTGGATATGTATGTAACGGTTGCAACTTGCAAATTGTGAACGGGCTGGGTTTACATACATACATAATTACATGCATACATACATACGGACGTGCGTATGTACATACGTACGTACATTTTTTAATATGTATGTATACCTATGGATATGTATGTAAAGGTTGCAACTTGTAAATTGTGAACGGGCATCAACTCAACTCATACATTACATACATACATACAAACATACACATATTATGTATGTATAAGTATGGATATATACGTAACGGTTGCAACTTGCAAATTGTGAACGGGCTGGCTTTTCATACATACATACATATATATGTATGTATACCTATGAATATGTATGTAAAGGTTGCAACTTGCAAATTGTGAACGGGCTGGGTTTCACGGATCAACTCAACTCATACATACATACATGCATGCGTGCATGCGTACATACATATGTTATATGTATGTCAAGGTTGCAACTTGCAAATTGTGAACGGGCTGGGTTTCACGGATCAACTCAACTCATACATACATACATACATGCATGCGTGCATGCGTACATACATACATATGTTATATGTATGTCAAGGTTGCAACTTACAAATTGTGAACGGGCTGGGTTTCACTGATCGGCTCAACGGGTTGGGAAATCTCATCATCGGTTATGACAACAGCGGCGTTGGCAGGTACGTGTGTGTATGTATGTACGTGTAAATGTATTCAAATTTCATCATCGGTTATGAGAACAGCGGCGTCGGCAGGTACGTGTTTATGTATGTGAAGAGGGGGGGGGGCTTCTCCACTTTGTGTGTATGTATGCAGTATTTATGCATCTGTACATGAATGTGTGTATGTATGTGACAACACGTCGTCGTTGGAAGACACACCTACAACTCCTACACATACATACATCTGTGTGCAGCCACGTGATCGGCGGCAGACACACCTACAACTCCTACACATACAGACATACATACATACATATAATGCATACATACACACATACATACATACATCTGTGTGCAGTCACAACGTGATCGGTGGAAGACGCACCTACGACTCCTACACATACATACATACACACACCTATGTGCAGCCACAACTTGGTCGTCGGCGGTAGAAACACCTACAACTCCTACAGTGGTATCGCCTCGGGCATGGCCAACAAGGTATCTATCTACCTATCTATCTATCTAATCTAATCTATCTATCTATCTGTCTATCTATCTAATCTATCTTATCTTATCTTATCCTATCCTATCTTATCTTATCTATCTATCTATCTATTTATCTTATCTATCTATCTATCTATCTATGGAAGAAATACCTACAACTCGTATCGCCTCGGGCATGGTCAACAAGGTATGTATGCCACGGTATGTATGTATATGTATGTTTGAACGTTTGTACATCTGTATTTACATGTGCATGTATGCGTCTCTCTCTCTCTCTCTCTCTCTCTCTCTCTCTCTTCCCTCTCTTGCTCTATCTGTTCATCAATCTCTATGTGTCTCCATTCATTTTTTCATTTGTATCGTGTGTAGATTTTGGCGCCGTCCACGTTGGCTATCGGTGGAACGGGTAACCAGGCAGCTGCGGATAACGCCGCCATTGTGGGGGGCGCCGCGAACCTGGCTCAGGGGGCCAACGCGGTGCGCACATAACATAGGATAACATCGATTGCATTGGATTGGGTTGGATTAGATTGGATTGGATTACATTACATCACCTAATATATCATATTATATTATATTATATCATATCATATCATACCATATCATATCATCCTAACCTCACATAACGCGGCAAAGCGGCGACTGTGGGAGGCCCGGCCAACCTTGGCCAGGGGTCCAACGCGATACGCACATTACATAACATAGCATAAAATAACACAACATAACATATTATATCCTAACCTAACCTAACGTAACGTAACATAAGACAACATAACGCAGCGGCGACTGTGGGAGGCTCTGCTAACCTTGCACTAACATAACATAACGTAACATAAGATGACATAACCTGACATAACATAACGCGGCGGCGACTGAGGCTCGGCCAACCTTGCACTAACATAGCATAACATAACATGACATGGCATGGCATAACATAATGCGGCGGCGACTGTGGGAGGCTCTGCCAACTTGCACTAACATAACATGATATAACATAACATAACATGACATAACATATCATAACGTAACATAACATACCGCGGCGGCGACTGTGGGAGGCTCGGCCAACCTTGCACTCACGTAACATAAGATAACATAACATGACATAACATAACAGAACATAACATAACGCGGCGGCGACTGTGGGAGGCTCGGCTAACCTTGCCCAGGGGTGCATACATACATACATACATAACGCTAACCTGGCCCGAGGCGCGAACGCGGTACTTACTTTATTTACTTGCTTGCTTGCTTACTAACTTACTTACGATCATAGGTGGTCGTGGGAGGTGCCAACAACAACGCCAAGGGGATATTTTCAGCCGTGCTGGGTGGGGGTGACCCCTTCACCACTGCCAACGGCAACGAAGCACGTGGGGACTACTCGGTAATGTTATTACCTACCTACCTACCTACCTACTTACCTACCTAGCTACCTACCTACCTCTATCTATCAATAGGTGGTGGTGGGTGGATCCAGCAACAATGCCACCAAGCAATATTCGGTATGCTATCTATCTGTATCTATCTGTCTGTCTATATATGCCTTTGTCTTCCAATGTGCAGCGCTGATAGGCCAAACATCTCTCTCTTTCTCTCTCTCTCTCTCTATCTATCTATCTCTAGGGCGTGTTCGCTGGCTTCGACAGTGAGGCAACTGGCGCGTATTCCGTGGTGTTAGGCGGCTTCAGGAACATGGCCATAGGCATGAACTCCGCGGTCCTTGACTTTACTTGCTGCTTGCTGTCTTGCATACTCACCCCTACTCAACATGGCTTAGGGCATGAACCTCGCGGTGTGCTTGACTTGACTTGCTGCTTGCTGTCTTGCATACTCACCCCCCACTCAAGCATTTGTTTACTTAGGTCTTGGGTGGTGGAGGCGAACAGGCTGGTGGCTTAGCCAAGCGCTTTGGAATGTCGTCGACCGACACTGCGCCATTGATCGGTATGTTATTTTATGTTTTATGTTATTTTCTGTTATGTCATGTTATGTTATGTTATGTTATGCAAACCTTGGCAAAACTGTGACGAAAGGGCCGTTTGGAATTGTTATGTTATTATGTTTTGTTATGTTTTGTTGTGTTATGTTATGAATACCTTAGGCAATCAACTGGTGACAGGTGTATTATGTTATTTTATGTAGTTCAAACCAGAAGCAAGGAACCAGGGTTAAGTATGTTATGTTATGTTATTATTATTATTATTATTATTGTTATTATTAGTGGCACCGCGATAGCCCAGTGGTTAAGGTCTACCATCTGGGACCTGTCGCCAGTTCGATTCCCGTCGGTGCCAGTATTTTCAAAGGATATTTTCTTTGAAAGTATTGGTCTGTCTGGAAGGCTTGGAGCTGCCTTGCGGGGGTGTCAGTAGAGTCTATCGTCAAATCTTCGTACTCCCCTCGCGGGTGAGACGATGGAGGCACATGTGCAGAAATGCATTCGCCATTGACTGAGAAGCACTATTATTATTATTATTATTATTATTATAGGGAGTACATAGGCCATCGGTTCCTTTCCATGGGCTGATTGGTATAAAGCTCCTAGAGTAATGTTCTATGCCGTCACTTCCTTTATTCCACCGATTGGTGTGGAGACTTTCCTTATGGAATGGAGGATTGGATGCACATGGCCTTTTGGCTCAGCAATTGGCAGGAGATACACTATTATTATTATTATTATTATTATTATTATTATTATTTAGGGAGTACATAGGCCATCGGTCCCTTTCCATGGGCTGATTGGTATAAAGCTCCTAGAGAAATGTTCTATGCCGTCACTTCCTTTATTCCACCGATTGGTGTGGAGACTTTCCTTATGGAATGGAGGACTGGATGCACATGGCCTTTTGGCTCAGCAATTGGCAGACGATACATACATACATATTATTATTATTATTATTATTATTATCATTACTAGTGGTCAAGTTCTACCATCTGGGCCCTGTCGCCAGTTCGATTCCCGTCGGTGCCACCAGTATTTTCATTGAACACACCGGTCTATTTCTGGACCAGTATTTTCATTGAACATACCGGCCCGTCTGGAAGTGTTGGAACTGCCCTTGCGGGGGTGTCATTAGAGCTTATCGTCAATTCTTCGTACTCCCCTCACGGGTGAGACGATGGAGGCGCATGTGCAGAAATGCATCAGCCATTGACAGAGAAGCACTATTATCATTACTATTATTACTATTATTGTTATAATGATCAGTCATGCTCAGTCCTTGGTTATGTTGTGTTACGCAATCTATCTATCTATCTGGTCTATCTACCTATCTATCTATAACCTTTAGGCAATCAGGCCACGGGGGATAATTCAGTCGTCCTAGGCGGTTTGAGCAACATCGCATCTGGTATGCATATCTATTTATACTTGTAATTACATTTGTATTTATATTCATATTTATATTTATATGTTCTTCACCTCTTCCGCGGATGTAGAAGGAAAAAAAATCAAGTCACGTCTATCGGATAATGTCCATATATATATATATATATATATATATATATATATATATATATATATATACGTAATAGGAACGTCTTCGGTGATCGCGGGTGGGCTCGGCAACACTGCGACTCAGACCAACGCTGGTATGTATGTGTGTAATGTATGCATGTATGTATGTATGCATGTAGGTGTGACCTCGGGCTGCAACAGCCATACCATGGGCACACACTGCATCTACACCTATAGATTGATATCTACATCTATATCGATATCTACTGTATGCAGGTGTATTTTCGGGTTACAACAACCAGGCCACGGGCACACACTCGGTGGTGTTGGGTGGCCTGGAAAATCAGGCGTCTGGCAGCTATGCAGTGATCGCGGGTGGCAACGGACATTCTGCAGGTATATATGTATACATACATATATATATATATGTATGTATGTATGATTTTCTTGTTTTTATGTATGTTTGCTTGTTTGTTTGTTTGTATGTATGTATGTATTTGCAGAGGCAATCAACGCGGGTGTCTTCGGAGGCTATGATGCAAACGCTAAGGTATGTATGTATGCGTGTATGCATGCATGTATGTATGTAGGTATGTATGTAGGGCGATAATGCGGTCGTTTTGGGTGGGTATCGTCAAAATGCAAAAGGTATCTATCTATCTACCTACCTTTCTATATATCTTGACCTCCCTGCCTACTTACATATCTACATATATATATATATTATATATATATGTATATATATACATAGGCATCAACGCGGGTGTGCTCGCGGGTTACCATGGCGAGGCCAACGGTGACAACTCAGTAGTGTTGGGTGGCGCTAGCAACCAGGTCTATCTATCCAGATCCCCCCCCCCCCCCCCCAAAAGCACCAAAAAAAAGGGGGGCACACACCAACACGTATCTTTCCTTCGACCAATCAGGCGACGGGAGTGCGCTCAGCGGTGTTGGGTGGCGGTGAGTCCAGTGCCACCAGAGGCAACCAGGCCACCGCCACCAACTCGGTGGTCTTGGGCGGGTATGGTAACGTAGCGTCTGGAGGAGCATCGGTCATTGCGGGTGGTTTTAGCAACACGGCATCTGGTCATATACATACATACATGCATACACCTACGTACCTACCTACAGACAGACAGACATACATACATACATATAGGTGTCTCCTCAGTCATCGCGGGTGGTAGAAGCAGTACTGCAAACAAGGTATGTATGTATGTATGCATGCATGCATGTATGTATTCATCTAGCTATCTATCTATCAAGGCATACGCGGGTGTGTTTGCTGGTGCCTACAACTCGGCGTCGGGCGACAACGCGGTCATTGTGGGAGGACAGAACGGCGGTGCCACAGGCGCTCTGTCGGTCGTTGTGGGTGGCGCGAACAACCAGGTCTATCTATGTGTCCAGATTAACACACACACACCTCCCACAAACACACACACACACACAACAACAACAACAACAACAAAAACACACACACACACACAACAACGACAAAACAAAAGTATATATATATATATATATGTATATATGTCTGTCGATCAGGCCTCGGGAGCGCGTGCAGCGGTCTTGGGTGGTGGAGGTGCCTCTGCAGCGAACGGTACATACATACATACACATGTATGTATGTATGTATGTATATACATACATGTATGTCCGATGTTGGATCTATCCTTCGCCTCTGGCCTGAAGCGTAACGAAGTCTACCAACCCTGGTTGTTTATGTATGTATATATGTGTATACATATATGTATGTACGATGTTGGCTCTATCCTTGGTCTGCATTTGAAGTGAAAGAACAGCATAAACACATGTACATGATCGTTACACATAATACAGGCGACCAGGCCACTGGAGAGTATGCGGTGGTGATGGGCAGTTGACACCTACACATTATACATTATATATCATACATCATACAGGCGACCAGGCCACTGGAGAGTATGCGGTGGTGATGGGCAGCAAACAGATATACATTTTTCATTACATTATACAGGCAACCAGGCAACTGGAGAGAATGCAGTGGTGATGGGTGGCGCGATGAACAAGGCGACGGGAGTGCGTTCAGCAGTCTTGGGTATGTATCTATCTATCTATCTTTCTACCTACATATCTATCTATCTACCTACATATCTATCTATCTACCTATCTACTATCTACCTACCTATCCATCTATATATCTACCTACCTATCTATCTACCTACCTACCTATCTATCTATCTATCTAAGGTGGTGGAGACACCAACACTGGGGGCTACCTACCTACCTACCCACCTTCCTACCTACCTACTCTATCTATCTATCTATCTCAGGTGGTGGTGACGTAAACACTGGTGGCGGCAACCAAGCATCTGGAGGTAGAGAGAGAGAGAGAGATCAACACTGACGGGTGCAACAAAGCATATGGAGGTAGATTGATAAATTGATAGGTAGGTGGATTGATTGATTGATTTTTTTTTTTTCTTAGATAGATAGATAGATAGATAGCCTGGTCTTCAGATGGAGCTGATAGAGCTGCACCTATATATATATATATATATGTATATAATGCAAATGTATGTGCATATGTAACATTATTATTATTATTATTATTATTATCATTGTTGTTGTTATTTTGTATATTCAGCTAATGCAATCGTTATGTGCGGCTCGTTTCTCGATTATTATTATTATTATTATTATTATTATTATTATTATGGACACCGTGATAGCCCAGTGGTCAAGTTCTACCATCTGGGCCCTGTCGCCAGTTCGATTCCCGTCGGTGCCACCAGTATTTTCATTAAACATACCGGTCCGTCTGGAAGTGTTGGAACTGCCCTTGCGGGGGTGTCATTAGAGCCTATCGTCAATTCTTCGTACTCCCCTCACGGGTGAGACGATGGAGGCGCGTGTGCAGATTTGCATCAGCCATTGACAGAGAAGCACGCACTATTATTATTATTATTATTATTATTATTATTAAATCTGCCTTGGAGTGTTGACTGTGACATATTTGAGGGAAATCCCGATGAAAAAACCTAGTCACACTTGCTAAACAGAGTTCCAGCCCAATGGCCTCAAGGCGTTAAACTGTGACGCCAACTCATAACCCTTTGGTGGTAGATGCTGGGGAGGAGGGTCGTTGCGCGCGTAAAAGATCTTAAACTCCGCATATGCTGGTTGATAGCCCAGGACCCAGCAGACACCAGATTGTTATGGGTGGGGTTTCGAGGCAGCTCTAGCAACCGCGCTTGGTGTATGCACTTGCACATTCGGTGACGTCTTGCAAGAGGTTGCTGGGACTGCGGAATAACCTCGGCTTAGTGCAGTCTTGCCCTCAGGAGCTCCATCGGTGGCCCCGATCATCAGGCGAGAGACTGACACGGGGGGGTGGAGGACCTCGAACAAGGGTATTGGAGGCTTATGTCCGTTGAGGATATGCCATTAGCTGCATCAGTACGCCTCAGATATAGTATTACTATTATTATCATTATGATTGTTGTTATTTTGTATATTCAGTTGATGCAATCGTTGTGTGCGGCTCGTTTCTCGATTATTATTATTATTATTATTATTATTATCATTCTTGTTGTTCTACCATCTGGGCCCTGTCCCAGTTCGATTCCCGTCGGTGCCACCAGTATTTTCATTGAACATACCGATCCGTCTGGACCAGTATTTTCATTGAACATACCGGCCCGTCTGGAAGTGTTGGAACTGCCCTTGCGGGGGTGTCATTAGAGCTTATCGTCAATTCTTCGTACTCCCCTCACGGGTGAGACGATGGAGGCGCATGTGCAGAAATGCATCAGCTATTGACAGAGAAGCACTATCATTCTTGTTATTTTGTATATTCAGCTAATGCAATCGTTATGTGCGTCTTGTTTCTCGAATGCACAATAATGCCTTGTTGGCCGTGCTGAGATATGGAAATGTTTTCTGTTTAGCAAATGCGGTGGTGATGGGCGGCTCTGCTAACTTTGCTTATGGAGGAGCCTCAGTGATTGCGGGTGGCTTCAGCCATAACATCCCAATTCCCGGCGAAAATGCCGGCATCTTTGCTGGTATGTATGTCTGTATGTATATGAAAATGTATATAATCCAAGGAATCATGCATATATGTATATGTAAATCTTATCCATCTACTACCTCTATCTATCTATCTTAAGTGTACAGGTTACAACAGGCATGCAATGTCTGGGAAACTGTATATGATCAACTGGATTATATATATATATGTGTGTGTGTGTGTGTGTGATGTATAGATTCATACACCTCTTGGTTAGCATTGTTATCTATAGGTATATGTATATGTGCATATATGTATACACCTATAGGTTACAATAGTGATGCAATGTCTGCTAACTCGGTCGTTGTGGGCGGCTCGAACATATACAAATACATATATACATACACATACACACACACACACATATATATATATATATATATGCACATACACATACACATACACACATCTACAGCAGGTTACAACAGTGACGCAATGTGTCTGCTAACTCTGTCGTTGTGGGCGGCTCAAACATATATAAATGCAAATACATATACGTATATATGCCCATAGGTTACAACAGTGACGCAATGTCTGCTAACTCGGTCATTGTGGGCGGCCCGAACATTTATACATACACGTATACAAATGCATGTACATATATATACACCTATAGGTTACAACAGTGATGCAATGTCTGCTAACTCTGTCGTTGTGGGTGGCGCAAACATATACAAATACACATACACATACACATATACAAATCATGTACATATATATACACCTATAGGTTACAACAGTGATGCAATGTCTGCTAACTCTGTCGTGGGTGGCGCGAACATATACAAATGCATGTACATATATATACACCGATAGTTTACAACAGTGATGCAATGTCTGCTAACTGTCGTTGTGGGCGGCTCTTAGATATACAAATACATATACATATATACACCGATAGGTTACAACAGTGATGCAATGTCTGTTAACGCTGTCGTTGTGGGCGGTTCTGACAACCTTGCCTCTGGAACCTCCTCAATGATTGCGGGTAAGCGTGTACGTGTGTATGTGTGTATCTATGCGTGATTGTGTGTGTGTTGGTGCGCATGTATAGATAGATAGATAGATAGAGATATGCATTTATTTATTATGTAGGCGGTAACAGCCACAAGGCATCTGGAGAAGCTTCCTTCATTGCGGGAGGCAATAGTAAGAATTTACCTGTCTATCTATCTGTCTATCTGACTGTCTGTCTTTCTGTTGATCTATCCATCTGTCTGTCTATCTATCTATCTGTCTTCTCATTGAGAAGCTTCGTTCATTGCGGGAGGCAACAGTAAGCCTCTATCTGTCTACCTGTCTGTCTGTCTGTCTGTTGATCTATCCATCTGTCTGTCTATCTATCTGTCTGTCTTCTTGAGAAGCTTTGTTCATCGCGGGCGGCAACAGTAAGCCTTCATCTATCTATCTATCTATATCTGTATGTCTGTCTGTCTGTTTGTCTGCCTGTCTATCTATCTATCTATCTATCTGTCTGTCTGTCTGTAACTCAACTGCATCTGCACAAAGCTCAGACATCTATCTATCTATCTACAATTTATTTAAATAACGGGCGAAGCTGTTTCATCATTCTGAGAACTGTCTCATGTGAACATACATACATACCTACATACTCTGTGATCATCTCTCTCTCTTTCTCTCTCTCTCTCTCTCTCTCTCTCTCTCTCTCTCCAGTGTCATGTAACGTATACAGTGGAATCGCCTCTTAATACATACATACATATACAGGCAATCAAGCTTCAGGATCGCAGGCCGCTGTGGTCGCTGGTTCCAGTAAGTTCTTCTCCTCCTCCTTCTTCTTCTTCTTGTTCTTGCTCTTGTTCTTGCTCCTTGTTTTTGTTCTTCTCTTCTTCCTCCTCCTCCTTGTCGTTGTTGTTGTTGTTCTTCTTCCTCGTCTTCGTCGTCCTCCTCCTCCTTCTTCTTCTTCTTCGTTGTTGTTGTTGTTCCTCCGCCGCCTCCTCGTCGTTCTTCTTCTTCCTCTCCCCCTTTCCTCTTCCTCGAGACCTCCCAGACCTGTTAGTACACAATATAATCAATCTATCTATCCATATATCAAATGTATCCATGTGTCTTATCTATCTTGCGAGTGCTCGCACTGGAGCACAAGCCTCTTGCTATTATATTATTATTATTATTATTATTATTATTATGGAGGCGCATATCCAGGATCTGGATCTGATGCCATAGTCTGAGGAAGCCTATTATTATTATTATTATTATCACAGACGGTGACGCCAAGGGCAATTCTGCTGCCGTCATGGGTGGCTATTGTACTTTCTCAACCCTCTGTGTATATGTATATGTAAATTGTATGTCACAGTGATGCTGTTGTAATCTCTCAATCCTCTGTGGATTGGTTTGTTGTGTGAATTGAATGTCTCAAATGCTGCATGAGAGAAGTTTTTTGGTGCGTGTGTGTGTGTGTGGCTAGTGTAACCTCTTAACCCTCTATGAATATGTACGTTTGTAAATTGTATGTCACAGTGATGTTGTATCTCTCAATCCTCTGTGGATATGTCTGTTGTAAATATATGGTTGTGTAAATTGCATGTCTGATTTATGCATTAGAGAAGCTTTTTGTTATGCTGGTTGCGTAGCTAATTTTTTCCTCAAGTTTGTATTGTGTGTTCGTTGTTTGTTGTTGTTTATGTAATGTCATGCTATGCAAAGCAATAATGGTATGTTATGTTATGTGATGCTATGTTATGTTATGTTGTGTTATGTTATGTATGTATGTGTTGCGTAGACAATCTGGCCTCGGGAAGACGCTCTGTTGTCATTGGAGGCGGAGGTGTTATATTTCTATATATGAGAGAGAGAGAGAGAGCGCGCTTGGGAAGTGGAGGTTAAGCTTTGAGCACTCGGTGTGATGTGTAGAGAATAGATGTTTGGATGGATGGATAGATAGATAGATAGATAGATCATGTGTTGTGTGGCTGAAGTGCATCACATTTATTTTCACGCCGCCTCCAGCGCAACGCACTCATCTATTCGTTCGTTTATTTGTACAAAGGCTCTGGCTCATCCACCCAAAACAAAGCGACTGGAGACAATTCGGTGATCTTGGGCGCTTCCGGTATTCTCGCGCCTTTATTATTATTATTATTATTATTATTATTATTATTGTTATTGTTATTATTATTATTACTATTATTATCATTATCATTATTATTGTTGTTGCTATTTCTATTGTTATTATTCCATTTCCTTGTGCCTACTTTCAGCGTGCAGACGTGCCAAAATTTGTCTTCATCGCCTTTTGTGATTTCTATTATTATTATTATTATTATTATTATTATTATTATTATGGCCACCGTGATAGCCCAGTGGTCAAGTTCTACCATCTGGGCCCTGTCGCCAGTTCGATTCCCGTCGGTGCCACCAGTATCTTCATTGAACATACCGGTCCGTCTGGAAGTGTTGGAACTGCCCGTGCGGGGGTGTCATTAGAGCCTATCGTCAATTCTTCGTACTCCCCTCACGGGTGAGACGATGGAGGCGCATGTGCAGATTTGCATCAGCCATTGACAGAGAAGCACCACTATTATTATTATTATTATTACTTCTGTTGGTTTGTGCGCAGGTCTCAGTGCTTCATCCGGTGTGATGGCGCAGTGTGGCTTTGTCTGTTGATTGCACATGCATATGCACATAATATTGCTGGCGACATTCAAATAACAAAATCTTGCCAGCTTTGAACTCATGCTTCTCGATCAATATTTGGGATACGAAAATGCAGAGCACACGGTTGGAAACCTTATGTACTGAGCTTTCACCTGATGGCTTCAGCATTTCCATAGCACCAATGTGGATGGAGAATTTTTGAGTTCAACCTTGGGCGACTTTGCTGTGTGAGTGTCGTTGGTAGTAAGTTTGCCGCAGATGCTGCTGCATCCACTCCGCTAACACGGTACACACTCTAGTGGCAATCTTGTTCCTTGTTTTTTACGTGCAAAAATCAGATCATGTAATACGACACTGCTTAGTTCGATCAATTTTGCATGGGCGCCATGGCGCTTTTCTATTGTTTGTTTAGCCCAACTCCACAGGTGTACTTGAGAATATGTTTAATGATTTCTTGTCACGGGTTTGTTCCCGAATATGGGATCATTAAGTATATTTCAATCCTCCTGTTGCAGATATTAATCGCAGTATGCTATCGTTAAATCCAGAGTCATATCTTCACATTGGTTTTGTATATTAGATGCAAAGTCATTGTGTTGTCGTGACCACGTATTGATATCCTCAGAAGTTCCAGTCTATATTAACGAACTTGACTTACTTTCCCTTACTTCCAGTCTATATTGCCTTACTTTGCCTAGCTAGTGGGAATGGGCGAGAGTTATCCTAGTAGGTCAAAAACATCTGACGGAACATGCTCTCGTGGCAGTACGCGCATTTCCCGTTATGATGACTGCAAGTGTGGAGTGACGGTCTCAGTAGATCCCCCTACGAACTGGAAAGTGATGCAAGAGGCTCGAGGGTTGTCTCTATGTCTTGATATCAAGTTGTGTTAGACCAATAGGTTGTATTAATACGGTAACGGACCGATTCAGTAACATTGACGGCCCCGGCCGGTCTGTAGGATGCGTATCGGTACAGCCATCCCTTCAAGACGCGCCGGGCCGTGTTGTTCAGTCTGTTGCTGCCTTTTCAATAAAGCTTGTGGTACGATGCGATCGTGACTGAGCTTGAACCGGTCCGTGGACGGCTTGCTACCTCTGTGCAGGAACAGTATTTAGATATATGTTCTCAGATCAGGTTGACAGTGACAATTTGAAGCCTTCGTTAGCTAAGCTAGAGGACGGTTCCCGCAGTTTGAAAGACAGTAGAATCTACTTCTGCGAAACCAAAAACAGCTCGGCATATTAATACTGCTGAGGTTTCCCCCGTGTACGGTGAAGACACTCACCCGATAGGGCTATTGCGGTTCGTCCGCGCTAACAACTAGCTGGTGTGTGTGCGGAAGGCTGCCACTAGCGAACCACTAGGTTACGTGCAAAAGGCTGTACCTAGTGCTAGGTGACGTGCGGAAGGCTGCATTTAGAAACACTAGGTGATGTGCGAAAGTCTGCACCTAGCTAGTGCCACAAGAGCGAGCATAGCTAGACTGTTGAGCTAGCTAGGAGGCTCAGATTAAAGAAGATAGTCTGCACTGTCACGCAGTGCTAGGACCTCGCTGTGGGTGGGAGACAGATTGTCTTGGCACAGTTGGATCTGGTCGTGCCATGAAGATTCAACATTGAGTAGTGGACGTGCGCGTTGATTAGGTAATACCCTGTCACTCACGGACCTAATACCTTGAAGTTAGACGCATGTTTGCTGAGAGACTCCGCCTGTTACTAGGAAGCCACTTTACCAACAAATCTACAATTTTAATCCGCACGTAGATAGCAGAACTGACAAACTCAAAGGTGATAATGAAACTGAAATAAAGTCCGCACGACTGTAATTATTACACAATGGTCAGTGTCCAATTCTGAATGCCAATATGGACCGTTACGTCCGTTACAATTATTGACTAGAACTATACTGATAAATTACTTACCAGTCACAAAGTAATCATTAAAAGTAAAACGTAATTGTCCTACCAACGCTCCCCCTTAGTTCTATGTCGATAATGCAAGTTATAAGTAATCAATACATCTACAATTAATAACTATTACATATTACGATAATGGCCCTTATTTCAGGTTGGAAAACTGAAATGACAGTCAGTTTGACAACCTCAAATAATAGTTAAGTCTCAAAACTGAAAAATTGCAAATCCTGTCTAGTCCGCCCGCCTTCGCTTCATTGCCGCAATGTCATCTCGTAATGACCTCTATTTCAGGTTGAAAAACTGAAATGACAGTCACTGTGACGGTTTGACAACATGAAATCATAATTTCGATACGATTAAAACAACAGCAGTAGGTCCTTACAGTATGACTCCTCATCAGTACGTGAACTGAATTACATTATTGACTCAATGAGTCCAATATAATTAGTTAAATTTGCCATTCCGCCAATAAAAACTACTCCCGCCGAATTCCGCTCTGTCGGCAGATGCTCTTCTTCCGCTCTTGCCGCGATCAACGACCGATGGTGGATAATCCACGCGCTTCGTTCTCGCGCTCGATTTCTACTTCAACTGAAACAACGCCAAAAGATGCCGCTCGACTACCTGCGCAAAACACTTCCTGCACACTTCAAAGAGAGAAAACTCACAAAACAACAACATGAGTTGACTTTGCGTAAATTTACGTATTTTGCGTGAGTTTGCAGACTTGAGATGTAAAATTATGGATCAAGTGTTACCATAAATTTACTAACGAGATATTCGAATTGGTCCTTAGGAACATGTTTGGCGAGAACAGGAATTGGGCAAGTACTCTCATGTCGAGTATAAGGAAGGCGATACAGTCTTGTTGTATCTTCCGACGGTACCGAAGGGGGTGTAGGTCAAGTTTTACAATAAGTTGCATGGGCCATTTAAGATTGTACGGCAGACGGGTGCGTACAATTATAAGATTACGCCTACGGGGGCACGAGGAAGAGAACAGATTGTTCATGTGCGGCGTTTGGCCAAGTTTAGCCCTTATTTGCTAGAGGACGAGAACGAGGAGCAAGCGTTGAGACGCATTGCACCAGCGTTCAGACAGCCGCCATCATTGCTTACGCGTAAGGAGCGCGAGGAGGCGCTGCGGAAGCAGCAAGAGGAAATGAAAGTGGAAGCAAAGCATGCGGGTCGGGATAATGGTGCATCATCGGATGCCAAGGATGAAAAGGACGTTCTCCTTGGGCCGAAGGAAGCGGTGCAGGACCGTAAGGGCGCGGTATGGAAAAAGCCGTGGATAGCCGGCGAGGATGTGGCCAAGATCCGATTCGAGTGGCAGGTGGATGAGTTCTACCTCTGTCGACCACATGAGGATACGGTCATGGACAAGGATTTCGATTATTTCTTTTTAATGCAAGTTACATATGTACAGCCCAGAACACGGGTACGAGCTGCGTTGCGGTTGGCACCAACAATGCAGTTTTGGAGGAGCAAAAGTGAGGTTGAGCTCACGCGGGATAGGATCTTTGCACCAGTGTTCCGAGATGGGGAAGGCTTGGAACAGTGGGATGCGTCGATTGAGAAAGACGAGGAGGATTTCACACCTTGGACGGTGCAACTGATGTCGAGAGTGGTTCTGGGTATGCCGTTTGATCTAACGGAAGAACGAAGGATTCCGCTTCGCATATGGGACGAGGTCCAGAGTGTGGGCATATCGTTTTTATTGATAGGTGCGCCGAAGTGTGATAAAGAAGTTGCGGCTAAGAAGAGAAGACCGAAACAGGTGCCGATTGCATCAGAGGAAACAAGGGTAGTGGAAGACCACGAAAGCGAGCCAAAACGTGACATCCTTAGGAATACAATGGAGTCTGATGTCGCTTACGGATCATCAGCTACTTTTTCTTCTCGACGGAAGGGGAGGATCAAGAGATGGCATTTATAACCGATGCCAGTGCAAGGAAGAGCTGGAGCTCGGGTGCACGAGTTCTCACGGATGAGACTCCCACTGGACGTGGACAAATTCTTTTGATTTATTCGGCAGCCGGAATGCCTTATGTTATGTGTCGGTCGGTCGAGAGCGCCTTCGAATGAGAAGTCAGTCTTCGGCGTGGGGGTCGACCGCTTACGGCGGCTTTCCCCCAAGGGAGAAAAGGGATTGTCGGCCGGCCCGCACAATACAAAGTGGCATTGAGTGTCGTCCGGCTTGTCGTTACTTGACTCTTATTCGTAGTATGCTTGGTCTGCCCCTCTCCCGTTGAGTGACGACTAAGTGTCAGAGTAGCTGTTCCGGTTACACTAACTACATATGGCTCAAAGCAGCCATAATGTTCTTAATAAGAGTTCGTTGTATGTGCCTACTTGAAGAGTTGTATACAAATTCACAGCCACGGTGCAGTGTAGGCATCATCCCCCGGATAGCCGGTAAAAAGTACCTTTTCCTGGTGACAGGTGCACCAGCTTGTTTTTCAGTATTATTTGTCCGGATTGGACCTGATGCCATTTTATTCCTGGTCTGTTGCCGTTTTCCTTTTTGGCTTCACTGAGCTAATATAACGAGACATCATTCTCATTCTTGAGGACTGTGTTTGGTTGTATTACCGACTTTTTACGAGCTATCGTTGGGGGCATTACATTTGGAGTCCACATCACTAGGGTGATTTCTTTCTGCTTTGCCACACAGGCAACAGAGTGAATTTTCACTGACCTGTCTCACACGGGGACGTCAGACGAAAACAAATACTCCAACACAGCTCCCTCATAACTCTTTCACAAAACAAATAATTTGATTGGTCTCAAGCAGGTGTCTCGTACCCTCTAGCCCAATCAGTATCTGTGTGCTCACAAGGAGACATCAGATACAAACTCTCTGTCGTTCTTGCTGTTCTCACACAGAGACCAAGAAGAAGGAGGTGGACAGAAGAGTGAAGGGACACACAAAACACAAACAAGCATAGGGACAGGAGCACAACATTCTACCCTTCTAGTTTGTGTATTTATCTGCATTATCTCACACATACGTCAGAGTATTTTTGCAACTCTCTGATCGTTTTCTAAAGGTAGGTCTGAGAACCTATCCGACCGACTGTCGACTTCTCAAGGAGAGCTTTTCTAGCTTCTCTATTACTATCTGTGTGTAGGTTCAAGTGCCTCATACTAGATACAATATAGAAAAGAAGGAGGAGAAAGTAATCTGAGTAAGGAGAACAAGAAATCGGAGAAAGTCTCAAAGACTATTTTTCTCAAACAAAAACAAACATACAAACAGTGTTTCATAGAGGACAGGGAATCTTATCCTACCCTCTCTATTAGTTTCTCTCTTCACTAGTCAATCGACTGAAGGAGGAACAGAACACAAACGAACAAAAACCAAACATAGGAGCTGACACTGTCCTCCTGTTGATCACTACTACGACATCATGTAGACAGAGACCGCCGAAGTGAGTGAATTCTCGGAGGCAGAACAAAGAAGAGAAGAAGAAGCAGGAGGAGGAGGAGGAAGAGGATTGAATGAAGGAGGAGGAGGAGGATTGAATGAAGGAGGAGGAGGAGATGAAGGAGTAGGAGGAGGAGTAGAAGAGGGCTGGGATGATGAAGGAAGATATGGAGGAGACGAAGATGAAGGAGGATTTGAACAAGAAGAGACGGGAGGAGTGGCAAAAATACTTGCCACTTTTTGCTAAGTTATTTGCCTATTTTTGCTTCTTTTTTGCTTGATTTTTTATCTAATATTAATGAAAATAATCAGATTTAATGATAAATTAATTTTACTTCATGATCCACCACCCGGCTGACATGAAATAAGTGGCATGCGGTGTCACTAGTACATTAAAAAGTGGATGTGTAAAACTTTCTAAGTCAATGATACGGACTAGTCTAGGCAAGCGTTCCTGGCAGAATTGTGTGCGGAACAGTTTAACTCGATCACACTGAATCTAAATATATAATTTTTAAATTAATTGTGAAGCCATCTTATTTGTATGTATAAGAAATACACACACTTCAAGTTGCCACCTGCCAATATTAAAATTGTTCTAAGTCCGTAACTCATACTTTCAAAGTGCGATCAATTCAGCCGGAAATAAAGCAATCTAATTCAAAACAAAGAGAATATAAAAAATAATTAAGAATTTACGTTTTCGTCTAATTTCCGATTTATTTATTATATAAATACTTTACCACTGTACTGGTACATTTTGCAATTAAGATCGATAGCCCAACATTCCAAGCAAGAGCTGTTGTTCGCGCATATGTTGTTCGCGCAGTTGCCTGCTCTCCCTCTCCAATCTCTGCGACTCCATGATTAGGTGATAGTGTACCATTCCTTGTGCTGAATTTGGCAATCTCTAGTCTCGGAGGGATTTGATCTGACACAGTACAAGTTTTTGAGAAAGAAGGAGGAGATTAAGAGAAACAATGCAACAGGCCTAGACGCTCAGTGTGAACTGGCGGTGGCCACACTCATTTCATATTTTCAATCTCATGGATACCAGCATCTCTGCACTGGTACTCTCATAGGATTTGAAATCTTTGAGACAGTGGCGATGAGTTTGAGGAGTGCTGTTGGCTTGGCGGCGACCCTTACGGAGGTAGTTTCCTCCTATGGGCTATTCTATGGCCGCAAGTCGATCATCCTCTATTTCTTCTCGGCGTTACACACAGTTAACCCGAGTAAGCTTACTCAGCTCATACAACAATGCTCGACGTTTAGCTCACGAGTAAGCTTACTCAGCTCATACAACAATGCTCGACGTTTAGCTCAGTGAAGTCCAAGAACTTCCTCGAGACACACGTGTTCGAAAATACGGTTCAAAGCGTTGCTCCGTCAGCACTGTTTCAAGAAGTGATGAGTGCATGCTCAAACATGGACTCGCTCACGGAGGCACATACGGCACAGGCAGGCGGTGTACCTGTTGGCGCACAAGCCACGTACACAAACAGAGTTGCCGGTTGGAAGAGACAGAGAGAGCCAGACCTGAAGACCGCATGTTGGAGGTGGTTCGCGGGCTTGCAGTGTAAGGCACAGATGGAGAACAGAGACTGCTCTTTCAATCATGATAGGCAGAACCCAACAGCAAGGGCAAATTTTCTGAGCAGGACGGAAGGCAAGGAACCGGGCCTTTTCAACATGCTTCAGATTGCCGCTGCGAACGAAGGTTGGTATGCCAATATGTGTGATGATGAGGAGTTACGAGAGGCAATCATTACCTACATGAAGGGGATGAAGGAGAAGAAGGAGGAAAGGGAGAGACAAAAGAACTTAAAGGCCTCTCAAAGAGGACGAGAAGGAGGAGCAGGAGCAGGAGGACGAGGAGGAGGAGCAGGAGGAGGACGAGGACGAGGAACATGGAGAGGAGCCTCGAGGTGGCAGGGAACCCCTCAGAGAGGAAGAGGAGGAGGTCGGGGATATACCCCTTATGGAGGGAGAGCTGTTCGAGCTCCAGCCCCCCCACCCAGAGGAGGAGGCTCATGGGCAAGCTCCAACCCAAAATTTCGGTCGAGCTCAGGCCTACAACACTGCCTCGGAGACCGATACGTCATCCCACCCGGACCCTACTCAAGGTAATCGTTTCGAGGTGGTGGAATGACTGGAGGGGGAAGAAAAGAGGAAGGAGAAGACTGTGAAGTTTAACCCTAAAGTCACAGTGCTTTCTAATGCTGTTGTGCAGACTGGGCCAACGCTTCCTCTATGTGAAAACAAAGATGTGGGTACACAGAGACTGCAGCCCCAAGGTAGTCTCATACCCGTTCATACAGCACGGTTACCAATGATAACTGATGCAAATAGGAAGGCGAGACTTGCGATGGAGGCGAGGAGGCCAATGGCAGACGTATCGCCTCGGCCAAGCAAACAACCACGAACAGACTCAATGTCTACGATCGCGGCGGGTGGCGAGCAAAAAGACAATGTGTGTACTCAAGTACCACAAGACAATGTCGCTCAAATAGTAAACGCACCAGTACCGCAGAATAATAACAATGTTAATGAGGTGAAGCAGGAGGAGAAGAAGGAGGAGTTGAAAAACTTAGAGACAAGACTCCAAAATTTGGAACGTAAAGTTCTTGTTCTCGCAGTCAATATACACAGGCCCGATGCTCTGTGTTATACGGAACTTTATTGTGAAACATTGAAGACAATATTAAAAGTTGGTAATGATACGATGGCGAATATTAATATTGTCGGCCGGAAGTTTTTTAATCGATACCGGGACTGGGTGGACGGAAATATGAAAAATTCGACTGGCACTCTGAAGGGAGTGGGTAGCCGGACGGTCATCACGGGAATCATCACACTGACCTTTAAATTAAAATCCGCACGAGTATACCGCATGGACCTTATGTCGCCCCCGGTTACCACGAGTCAATATTACTATCGTATGACCAATTGGCTACGATGGGGGCTGTGATTGATTGCGCCGCACGGCGAGTGATATATGGAGTAAAAAGAGGAGAAAAGAACGATATTGATCCCTTCAACGCTACTGACTCTTATGAGGCTTATGAGCTGAGTCTAGCGAAAAGATGGCCATCGCACATGAGGCACTTGAGGTGTACGTTCACCCCCATGTCGTAAGACCGGATGAGCTGTCCTGGACCGACAATTGGGAATCCCAAGTATGCACTGTCACAGTTCCGACATGCCATTAGGACAAAAAGTCTATTGATGACTTAATCGAGAAGCGAAAGGAGGAAATTATATGTGTCGCACAAAGAAGCCCGTCGTTGGCGAGATTCGCGGAAGGAGTAGGAACAGATGTCCATATTACTAACGGATACTGTTTCCATGCGAAAGTAGGAGAAGAAAAAAGGGAGGCGTTTGTACCAAGGAGAACGGGGCGAATCCCGGATACTCCACCAGAAACTATTAAAAGTTTTATTACTGATTTCTGGGGTGACGAGCCCACGTGGCCGCGTTCACTGTCTGAAGTGAAGAAATGCTTACGGACTTTATTCGAAAATAATAAGCCGTATACTATTATCCTGCCATATAATGAGAAGGGGGTATGGGCGCAGGAAATAAGGGACCGGCTTATTGATCATCCTATACCGGTACCCTCTCGCAAGCAACAGCTAGTGGTGGCTTGTCGTATGGGAACTCGTGAGCAGAGCAGTGCATACAAGCTCAGAGACCTCGACAAGTTGAAATTGATACCGCAAGCATTCACATGCTTTGATGGTTTTTACACCCGTAAAGCTCCTTTGCAATACGCGAGACTCATTGACATGCTGGTGGAGCTCGGTAAAGATGAGGAGCCGGACACGGTCACGTATGAAAAGACGGGCCTAGATGATGTCTCGGAAGAGGACTTAGGCTTGGAGGAGGACAGAGAACCCCTCAAGCAACATAAGCAGATGTCTGATGAAGATTTTCAAGAGGCGGCGCGGAAAATATTGGAAGAAGGAGTAGGCACGGAGAAGGAGAAGGAGCTTTTAAAAGCCAAATTAGAGGCGAACAAGGAAATTTTTGACCCTCCACATGCAGGTGGTGTCAAGCCTGAAGATTTCACTGCGGTTATTTACAAAATACCGGGTGCGGAGCCGTCACCGGCACCACGAAGGGCAAATTTGAGTATACATGAGGCGAAGATAGCGGAGGAGCTAGCAAGACAGCTGCTCAATGAGGACTTTATTGAGAGATCAACATCTCCAATAGTCTCACAACCGAGTATAGTGCCGAAGCCAGGAGGAGAATGGCGCCTGACAATTAACTATGGTCGTGTTAACAAGGTGCTGGAGGAAGAGAGAAATCCTCTCCCGACATTAGAAGAAGGAAGGAGAGTACTGCGGAATGCAAAATTATATTCGGTCATTGACCTTAAGAATGGCTTCTGGCAGATACCACTGGAGGAAAAGTCTAGATGGCTGACGGCGTTTGTGGTGGGTATGGAAATATACCAATGGAAAGTGCTTCCGATGGGCCTCAAGCAAGCCCCAGGACTTTTCCAGAAGGCGATGCAGAAGATGTTGAGCAGTCAGTACGATGATTTGTCTGACGGAGGCTTTATGAGAAGGCGGGGACAGAAGGAGGGAGAATATGCATTTTGCTATATCGATGACATTATCGTATACTCTAACACAATGGAGGAGCATATCGATCATTTGTCCGATATATATTCAGGCGCATCGGAGCTTTTGGCCTGAAGTGCAATCTAAAGAAGTGTCAACTTGCCAAGACGAGTGTGACATACTTAGGGTACGAGATCTCCCATAATCGCTCGATATCCAAAGAGAAGAGGGAGGAGATTATGAGTCGACCGATACCAAAGAACCGCACTGAATTGCACTCATTCCTTGCGATGGCGCAATACTATAGCCAGTTTATACCCGATTGGGGTGCAACACGGGCTAAGTTGGAGAAAATGATAGATTTTGGAGACTTTGAGAAGTGGGGCGAAGAGGCTTTGCAAGCGTTTCATGCGCTCAAAGATCTTATTTATAAAAACCCGAAAGACGGAGGACTGGTGGTAACGATGCCCGACTTTACGAAACAATTCGTAGTCGATACAGACGCATCTAAGTTTGCGATTGGGGCTGTATTAAAACAAGAGGATGAGGAGAAGAAATTACGCCCAATCATGTTTATTCGAAGGAAGTTGTGTGCGGCGGAGAGAAACTATTGCACAAGGCAAGGAGAGGCGTTAGCGGTGGTGTGGGCCCTCAAGAAGCTCAGAGAGTATTTGTGGGGAGGACCTCAATTTACTGTCAGAACTGATCATCATAACCTGTTATGGTTGGTGAATCATGAACAGACTGGACGGCTGGCGCGGTGGCAAGCGTTCTTGTCTTGTTTCGATTTTACAATGGTCCATCTACCGGGAAAGCGAAATGTGGTCGCTGATAGCCTCTCTAGGCTAGAGTTTAACTCAGAAGTATCGGCGTTGGTGTCCACGGTGGAGATGGAAGACTTGTCCACTGACAAGGTGTATGAGGTCAGCCACATTGAGGCGATGGAGATGGCGAGTGGAGTCCGATATGACCGCACAGGTCTACGGTACAGTCCACAAGGCCCGGATCACGGGATATGTTGTGAGCTACATACCCAGGAGGACGCTGAGTGGTCCTATGAGGTATATGAGAATGCGAAGGCGAACATAAGAGAGGAAGAGGAGACGCAGGAAGTTTATGCGGAGCCTCCTCAAGAGCGGAGAAGTGACCTAGACGATGACCCGGAAAGAATCGGGGTACGGCTAGAAGATGGTACTATCCATATAGCCTCGCCTACCGCATGGAGGCAACAACAGGCTCAAGATCCGGAGTTTAAAGAACTGATACAGTTATATCAGAACCCGGATGAGCTACGGATGACGAAAGCGATCAAAGATCGGATGAAGGAGATGGGATGGAGAGATGGTCTACTGTGGTACAAGGGCCTTCACGGTCGCTATGCGTCACAGCCGGACAAATGGACCCTTTGGGTACCGGAGAGTCTGAGACGATTTATATTTGTCGCAGCCCACAATTGCCCACTTTTGGCGCATCCGGGTCGACAACGAACTCACATGTTCGTAGCGAGGCGATTCTGGTGGAAGAAGATGAAGGAGGAGATAGATCAGGCGGTGGATGCATGCATCCCGTGCAAGATAAACAAAACACCACTGAAGGCAAATTTCGGCCTGATTGGCGAATTTCCTCTTCATGCGGGGATGTTTGAGTTTTTACACATTGATCATGTGGGACCTTTCCCAGAATCGAAGGATGGTTACAAATACCTCCTTACGGCTATTGACAGAGCCACCAACTATGTGTGGATCATCCCTGTCAAAGACGTTACCGGCAAGACGACGGCCGAGGCGCTGATCGATAGGATCATCTCACAGATCGGAGTACCAAGAAAGATATGTTCTGATCGAGGCTCGGACTTTAATAACGAGGTCATCGACAAACTATCTAAGTATTACGGGATGAAATTGCAATATGTTACTGCCTATAACCCGCGAGCAAATGGGAAAATCGAGCGGGTACACAGACCCCTCAAAGCCTCGCTAAAGATGTATTGCACGAAGAAGGAGAATCAAAGAGCATGGGTCGAGGCAGCACCATCATTTGCGTTTGCAATGAACTGTCTACCCTCTACGGCGTTAGGAGGCTCGAAGAGCTCAATCTCGCCATATCAGTTAGTATATGGGCGTGAGCCTGATATCCCGACTTCGCTCCTTCACCCAAAAGACACTTGGGCGGATGCGGATGAGTTGTTTGGGATGAGACTTAGAGTGAAGATGGAGGCGGAACAAATAGTCAGGGCGCATAGAGAGACGGAGCGCCGAAAGACTGATGCTGAAGGGGTGCGACAAGCGCACTTGGATCAGATCAAGTTCCAGGTCGGGGATATTGTACTATTGTACCATGTTCAAGTCCCGAAGGGAGTCAGCTCTAAGCTGTTCACTCACTGGAAAGGACCTTATCAGATTATGGAACAGACGGGACCTCTGAACTACAAGATCAGGGGTAGAGGGAAGGTGCAAATTGTGAATGTAAGAAGGCTGATTAAGTATGATCCCTTCTTACTGGAAGATGAATCCGTTGAGGAGGCGTTAAAACGGATGAAAGATGATTTCAAAGAGGTGCCGCCCATCCACAAGGAGGCTGGCATAGACCAAGACGATGCTTATCGGGCACCGATAGCTGAGAAGGAGGAGAGTGAGGTGGACAGCAAGGAGAAGACTGACCGCATAAGCGCGGTGGGGACTCAGTCCAAGTCTCCGCGAGGCATAGCGGAAAGAAGGAGAAGATCACAGAGGCGCAGCTAAGGAGAGCGCGGAATGATCTTATCAACGACCAACCGAGGAAGGCGATGAGGTCGATGAGATCAAAGGACGTCCACCAGGAGGAGGAGGGGACGGACACTGACCCAAACGCGGGCAACGTTGAGATTGTCCATGAGCGATGGAAGGAAGGCGATGCGATAGCAACCATCGCATGGGTGAAAAATGTTTTCTATCTGATGAGACCAGCGGAACAACATGTCGCTGATGACACTCTCTCAGACTTATACTTGATGCGGGTCGTGGCGGTCCCACGACAGATGCGTGTCACACGGACACTCAAAATATCATCAGCCGCAAAGATAGTACAACCGATACTCCAGTTCTGGAGAAGTATGGACCCGGTTGAGGATCCAAAGGCAAGACATTATCTGCCAGTATATAAAGACGCAAAAAGTCTCGAGACATGGGATGATACAAATACTCCCAGAGACAAGGATTACACTGCGTGGACCATTCAGACACTGCCAAGAGGAGTGCTTGATGTCCCTTTTGAATTATCGTTGGGCGGAATCCCTAATAAGATCTGGGACATTCTCGAACAGTCAAAGTTCGATCTGACTTTTGTTGGTGGTCCTCCACCAGGCAAAGAAATCCGCGCCAGACGACGAAGGCAGTGACAAAGAAATTATTTCTTTACGAGTCTCAAACAAACTGGTTGATTGCCCACGGCATATCATGATTTGATCATGCATCATCAGTTATCAATATGAATATTAAAAAGACTCAGTGATATAACTTGGCATTCGATCGCAACATACGAGTGCGAAAGGTCGATCGACGATGATACTACACCGTATACGGGGATCGCTAGTGTATTGAGCGATGGTGTTCCCGGGTATGACCCTTTCCAAGTCCTGGGATGATGTTCTCGAAAATGAAATGTTCTCTGAAACTTTCATTAAATTATTTTTTACGATAGATTATATACTGTCGTACCTGAGCACGGTCAATCTCTACTTGTGTCGGTATATCGCAGGGTCGGGTACATACACCTCGACTTCGGATATAGCTATTAGGACTGGCCCCCTAATACTATATCATAGGATATCCGCCTTATACAAGGGTATGTCATTAAAAAAAAGACAATGTACTTACGATCTCCCTGTGAATAATAATAATAATAATGATAATGATAAGAAGAAGAAGGAGATCAAAGGGGGAATCGTACTACAGCACCACGTTGCTTGTATTTTTTATTAATAGTACGTTTGTTCTTGACATACTGCCGAAAAAAAAAAAGAAAGAAATTGAGGGGAAGGAGTTCAAAATTTACAAGAAAGGCTAGAGAATCCGCTTTGACGTGCCGTATGAGGATATATTTATCGTCTTTTAGCGTCTATCCGTGGGTCGATGCGCTGTGGCATGACTCCATAGCGCATACTATTTGCAGAAAGAAATCAGAAGGTGTATGACGAAAATGCTATTTCCGTCATAAAATCGGGAGGGGGTACTGTAGGCATCACCCCCGGATAGCCGGTAAAAAGTACCTTTTCCTGGTGACAGGTGCACCAGCTTGTTTTTCAGTATTATTTGTCCGGATTGGACCTGATGCCATTTTATTCCTGGTCTGTTGCAGTTTTCCTTTTTGGCTTCACTGAGCTAATATAACGAGACATCATTCTCATTCTTGAGGACTGTGTTTGGTTCTATTACAGACTTTTTACGAGCTATCGTTGGGGGCATTACAATACTATTTGCAGAAAGAAATCAGAAGGTGTATGACGAAAATGCTATTTCCGTCATAAAATCGGGAGGGGGTACTGTAGGCATCACCCCCGGATAGCAGGTAAAAAGTACCTTTTCCTGGTGACAGGTGCACCAGCTTGTTTTTCAGTATTATTTGTCCGGATTGGACCTGATGCCATTTTATTCCTGGTCTGTTGCAGTTTTCCTTTTTGGCTTCACTGAGCTAATATAACGAGACATCATTCTCATTTTTGAGGACTGTGTTTGGTTGTATTAACGACTTTTTACGAGCTATCGTTGGGGGCATTACAGCAGTCACCTTTCCACTTGAAAGGAAAATTCGAATTGTGAGTTTGGCCCGCGGATACAACCCCAAGGGATAAATCGTGACACAACGAACTCTTATCAAAAGTCTCGGTATCAGTGGCTGCATTAAGTCCTAACTCCAGAGACTCTGAGGTGAAATACTAGTAAATAGCTGAGAGGTCACTTCGTTAAATATTTACATAGATTTCTACTTGTTTGCAGCCTCTGACTCAGGCTTGATTTGTAAAACACGAACACTGTTGAACGTAAATTGTCGTCGGACTTTGCTAAGCTTAAGCGTTCCAAAAACTACTGTAAAGTACTTGAAGACAGTCGACTTCAACTCCAACTTATATTTCAATTATCCAGAAATTGCTTCTTGGGGAAAACGTTCCCACGGTTGTGACTGTGCTTATTGACTGATTTTTCAAATTCCTTACCTCTGTTTTCCTTGTCCACAAATTTACCGCAACGTGCGTGTTTACGGGAAATTAGGGGGAAATGGTAATAAAGTGGGAAGAACGCAATACTCAACCTTTTCTAAAAAGATCTTTAACTTGATCGTTTGAAGTCATTTCTGAACGAAATAGAAAATTAGTAGTGAAGTCGAAACGTCGTGCAGAGGAGAATCTAACTAGCAGGTCAAAAACAGTAAAATTTCAACGGTAGTGGTTTTTGCCGGTCGTTAAAGTGCTCAGTCTGATAATCACACAAAGTTGGTCCAGTTATTATATTGTTCCGTTCGTCAATACCTACCATCCGTTTCAGTCGTCCGTTTCCGTTGGACGAGGTATAATCATTAAAGTCATTCTTCTGTACTCCGTACGTGGTACGCTGCAATATTAATACTTCAGCCTCGGACTACTCCAAAGAACAATCATGACTGAATTTCTACGCGTTATCGAAGAAAGAAAATTTGCAAGCATGAAGGGTTAAACAACCAAAACGGCTGCGGATCCTCGCTCCCTTTCGGGCTCGACTTTTTCAATCGAGCAGACAGAGTGCTGAGTTTTTGTGCGCCGACTTCGTGCGCCGACTAGTGCAGACATGCATAATTTTTTTCTTTGGTTGCCAGTTAAGAAAGCTAGGATGAAAGTTCAGTACACATGTGGACCGGGGCAAGTGGCCGTGTGAAGGTACATAGCAGGTCTGTGGAGCAGCGTGGCTTCCTACAGGGCAGGCCAAAAGAGAGAGAGAGAGAGAGAGAGAGACACACACACACACACACACAGAGAGCTGGGGGGGGGGGGGTGGGGGGGGGGGAAGGGGAGGTGTGGTTAAGCCAGCTCCTGTGTTGCAGTTTCCTCGGGGGAAATTCTCGCTCACGTACAAAACCACACTACCGATCCTCTTCCAGGTTCAGTCGGGCGGTTGCAAAGTGTCTACTGAGTGTGAGTGTGTGCTACTGGGCGTGCACGTGGTCGTGCGGGCTTCGGGCCCGAACCATCTGCTGAGCGCCCATGGATAGTTCTGGTCGATTTTCTTTCTCGTACGACTATGTATATCCCGAATATCGCCAGGAATAGTAGCTGGCTGCTGGATGTCTAACTTCGTCGGCTACGAGATAAAAATCATTTTCTCCTACCAGCCGGATTCGCGTAGGAAGAGGCGGTTCTTAGGTCCGAAGCAGTGTTTTTGTCCCTGGAACGAGGCTTCGGCGAAGGAGATACCGCAGATACTGCACGTAGCCGCGGCGTAGGGCGTGGACTTAAAAGGCTTCTCGAAATTGTGAACGGTGTGGTCCAGCTTTGGCTTGCTCCTCTCTGGCATTTTGTTTTTCTGTTTTCTTTAATGTCCTTGTTTTTGTTTTGTCTTGATGGTTCGGATTCTTGATCGCTGAACGCGTCTGCGTTGGCGCAAGAGCAATACGAAGACGAACCGCTACGTTGCCGAGGCTCGGACGCAACAAAACTGCCTCTGCACGCAACCTCACAGAAAAAGGAACATATGTCAGCAAGAACATGTGTCTCCAAATATATACATACATACATACATACATAACATACATACACAACATACATACATACATACATACATACATACTTACACACATTCATACATACATACATACATACATACATACATTCATACATATACATACATATATACATACATATATACATACATACATACATACATGCATGCATGCATGCATGCATACATACATACATACATACATACATACATACATACATACATACATAAATAGATATATACATATATATGCACATCATACATACATACATACATACATGCATGCATGCATGCAAAACATACATTTACATACATCACATACATTTCATACATTACGTACATAGCATACATTACGTAGTACGTACATTACGTACATTACGTACATTACGTTCATTACGTACATCACGTACATGACCTGCATTACGTACATGACGTACATGACGTACATTACATACATTACATACCTTGCAAACATTACATTACATACCTTACATACCTTACATGCATGACATGCATGACATGCATTAAATATTTAACATACATTACATATATGACATAAATTACGTGATTATTTCGTTACTTTGCATACTATTAACATTACATTACATACAATACATACATTACATACGTTACATGCATTACATGCATTACATGCATTAGATATATATTACATACATTACATACATTCCGTAAATGACGTATTTCGTTACTTTTTACTTTATTAACATTAGTTACGTGCTTATTTCGTTACTTGGAATCGTACATAGATTTACATTAGATTAGTGATTATTTCGTTAATCGAGAAGCGTGAGGCCGAAAAATCAACAAACACGCGGAAAATGCAAACAAGCTGGCGCGGAATTCATCCCCTTTGTCTTGTCTAGCTTCGGTGGATTTGGAACGCGGGCCCAAGTCTTCATGAGAAACATCGGTGAGCAGGCAGCATATCATATGCCATCGATCTACACTCCGCAAGCGTACGCTCTACGGATCAAGGCTATCCTTCACTTTGCAGTCCATCGCTGGAATTACATCAACTGGATGCATCAACTCAGAAAGTCTAACTGCCTACATCTGCGCAGACTCCCACAGCACAAGAGACGAGCTATCAGGCTCGCCCTGCTTTCTCCCACAGCACAAGAGACGAGCTATCAGGCTCGCCCTGCTTTCCCATACAGGGAATCGCGACGATTTGAGTAATTCAATTTTAGATTATGAGCTCTCTGACTAGGACACTATTAATACTAATGAATTATTATTACTGTTTTCAAAGTTTTTTATTATTAAAAATGCTTTGTTGTGTTTTTTAATAATAATAAAAAAATAATAATAAAAAAAGTATGTTGTATGTATGTATGTATGTATGTATATATGTATGTATGTATGTATGTATGTAAATATGTTTGTACGTATACACAAATGCTTACATACATACATACATACATACACATACATACATACATACATACATACATAACATACATACATAACATACATACATACATACATACATTACCATACATACATACATACATGCATACATACATACATACATACATGTGTACATACATACATACACACATACATACTTCATCTTAAAATATGCATATGTGATACATACATACATACATACATACATATATATACATAAATATATATAACATACATATATATATATATATATATATACATAATGTACATATACACATTACGTACAAATATACAAACATACATACATGCATGCATGCATGCATGCATACTCAACCATCCATCCCTCCGTACATACATACATACATACATACATCATACATACATACATAAATACATACATACATGTATGTATGTATGTATGACATATGTATGAATGTATGTATGTATGTATGCATGTATGTATGTACATATGTATGTATGTACATTGTATTTATGTATGTATGTACATATGTACATATGTACATATGTATGTACATATGTACATATGTACATATGTATGTATGTGTGCATGCATGTACGTATGTATGTACATTGTATTTATGTATGTATGTACATATGTACATATGTACATATGTATGTACATATGTACATATGTACATATGTATGTATGTGTGTATGTATGTATGTATTATGTATGTACATTGTACGTGTTTATGTACATATGTATGTATGTATGTATGTACATATGTATGTTTGTAATG
>WBZZ01000169.1:85000-92500 GCA_019918135.1 Paulinella micropora
ACATATCTCCTTTACATTTATCTTCTTTAAAACCTAATAAGAGTGTTGGACAGGATGGTATTTCTGGTGAATTGTTTCTTAATTTATTGAACTCTGCACCAAATGTCAAACAATTTTTCGTACTCTTATTTAATAGATGCTTACAAACAGGCACGAAACCTTTGGATTATACAAAAGGAATAATAAAACCTATTTATTCTGCCTATTTAATCTAATGATAAGAAAATGATATTTTATCTAATAAATTATTATTATTATTACTAGAACTACTTTGAGTAAGGTCATGCTGAATAATGGGAGATAGGATATGTGGAGTAGGGGCCATCATATTGGATGCTCTATTTAATTGGGACTGATACTGTTTTGAAAATAACTCAGCCACCCCATTCCCTTTCACCACCGTCCCATCGTCTCCTTCCAGTTGCATAGGAATGCTGCTTTCGTTATTGAGAAACCTTTTAAGAATGGACCAAGCATTCTTAGGGTTTGGTTGTATATCAGCATTGACTTGTAAGAGATCTTTTTTCCTTCTCTCATTCTTAGCATAATTTACTCTTTTTTGTATTTCTTTGTTTATCATTTTTAATTTATCCTTAATTGTTTGTCTGTCCTGCAATGAAGCTGTGTTCAGCAGGATGCGTAAAAGTTTTTTTTTTCTTTACCTTAAGTAGTTTGATTTCAGAATCGTGTATGAAACCAGGATGTTTCTTGATTGTACTGCTGCTGTTATTCTTAGTCAGTTTGTCAATTATAGGCAGTAAGTGTCATAGAAGAAAGTAAGAAGGTCATCAACAGAAGCATTCATTAAATGAACAGGTATCACAGGAAATGAATAGGCCATTGGACTCATATCCACCTTCCTTTTCCACTCAAATTTTAATTTTGGACCCACTACCAGATTAGCAGGTTGGAAAGTCTGGGAGTTTAAAATCAAAAGTAATTAGATGTGATCACTATAAGGGATTATGTACCTTGGCCATGTAAAGTAATTAGATGTATAATTGATCATGAGTAGTTGGGGCGAACAGAAGACATAGTCTAATAAAGAGAGCCTACCATTCTAGCCATTCCCTTCATGGCTTGTCTCAGCTTTGCCCACTAACCTAGTCAATAAAAGTAAGTTGTTTCTTTCCATATCTTTCACAAATTTGTCTGCGTACTTAATTGTATGATCATGAGGTGCAAATACATCTCTTATCCTTTCTGTGTTGACAGGACATGATAGATTGTAGTCAGTGGAAAATTAACTGAAATCAAATTTCGATTGAGACACCTGAAAGTTGAAGTATCACATTGAAATAACGTCGTGATTAGTTCCCTATAAATAATGTAGTGATTAGTTCCCGTATTAGAAAGCAATGCTCGGTGTTGAGACTTTATATGAGACACATTTTGTTTGGGTCGTAAATAAATTTTACTAACAATAAAAGTTTTGTGTGAAGTCCGAATGGAAATCCACTGAGTATCTTCTAGGAGCAATTTGTCCCTTTTATCAAAGTAACTGTCAATATTGACCTTTGACAGTTTGACACCTTGCCTATTGATTGGCGTATACGTACCAGTACTAGTACGATTTGTCCTCCTCCTTTTTCATTTGAATTTCTGTGTGACACGTATCTGTTTTTTATGTTCAATGCTTTGAGAGCATCGTACACAGTGTTGTCAGTTCTATCTTTTTTCAACGTAACCATGACTCTTGGATTGCAAGCACATCAACTGCACTGTGTATACGTATTATTGTTTCGGTTAGCACTTCCAACAAGATTTCAGATCTGGTAACATGGACATTATCTAGATTATAAATTCCAAACCTCACTGATGTTATGCTCTTTTGTGGAGGAGTGATACTTTTATTATAAAAGGTGGAGCCAGTGGGATTTCAAAATGATTTCTGGTTTTTTAGCCACTCTGAGACTTTCCGGTTTTGTAGCCAATACAAGACTGGGACAGTAGTGGTTTAATAAGTGTACAAAGACTTCGCAGACATAGGGCAATGTGAGCAAGTCACTCTGTCCCACAGCCATAAAACCAAGCTCAGAAGAAAAATCTAAAGCAAAGCTGTCAGCAAAATCACAATAACGAATCTATAAGACATTGAAACTAACATGAACGTGACCTATACTAAACGAATAATAATAAAAAAAACCCTATAAAGCAAAGAGCTATCCTAGTTTGCTATTGGGTCTCGGGCCACCGGTCCCTGCTCATTCTCTAGATTCTGCAACCCATATCATGGGCCAGTTTGAGGCACAGCAGGAGGGGGGCCGCCTGCCTCGATGCGCAGCTCTTGAATTCGACGTAAGCCTTGTGCACGTCTTGCCATTCGCATTGCGCAGTTAAGGATGTGCGCATCGCCTCGATGAATCGTTAGGGAGATCTCTCGTACTGTTCTCACCCTCACCGATAGGGAGATCTCTCGTACTGTTCTCACCCTCACCGATTGAATCGAATCTGATGTCGAGCGACGTTCCACTTTGGGCCGCAACCCATGCGAAACCAGTGCTGACAAATGGCAAAGGCGCGACATTTGGCAAGGGCGCAAAAAATCGACCAAATTTTTTCCATTGTGGAAAAAAGGGTAGATGTAGGAAAGAACAGACCGTCTGTGAGCTATAATGTACCTTTGCTCGAGGTTGTTGGTGGGAGCGAAAGCTCTGCTAAGGGACTGTTTGTTGGTGCAAGGGCTTTGGCAAAACTCAGTCGTCTCGCAGCATTCTTTTCTGCCGGAAATCAGAGGCTCGAAATGGAGGGCAGCGAGGTTGGTGGTCGTGTTTGTTTGCTGTTCGACCTGGGACACAGCATGTTTTGAGACAAAACGATAGTCTAGGCGCCTCTTGATGTCTGTACGCCATGACTATGTAATTTCCTGGCTTGCCTGTGTTTTTTTCGAGGCTGTACACAACCTGCTTGGTCTGTTGTTTGCGACTGACTGACCACCTTTCTCCTTGCGCTGTCTGCGTGCATTTCCCCACGTCCCACAGCATGCCATGCAACTACCCAGATCTAGCACAATAGCTTGCCCTAAGATTGATGTCTGCAACACGGCCCTACACCTTGGTAGAGATGCACAGCTTCTCTGCTGCTGAGTTCTGCACATGTTGAATAGACAGTGCAAGCTTGCGTCCTTCCCCGTGCAACCACGCACACACAAACGTGTCAGATCGATAGAATAGACCCAGGAGACGTGTCTTGTCATGTACCTTGCGCCGGTTAGAGCTCCTCAGCACAGAAAGCAACCCAAGCTTGCACTCCAGATTTCTAGCCAGTAGAGGCTTGGGCCAGTATCACACGTGATTGTCTTCCACACCCCCTCTAGACCACATCTCACGACATGTTTTCAAAGCCTGTACTTGGGCTATGCAACTGGTACCTTTCCAGCTCCATCGGTTAGCTTTCTGGGGAGTGCCAGACGTGCTTCTAGACTATCGTGGGGTGCAGGACTTTCAAATTCATCCTCTTTACTCAGGCTCACTACTATGATTTTTGTCACACACGTGCGCTACACACAAACTAAATGCATGTTCTTTCATCCAGCAAAAAGGCAGAGTGGCATATCATATTTGCAGCCCCCGCGGTGGATGTCTTTATGCATGTGTGCATGACTCGGCCGTGTGTATGTATTTATGTATCATTAGTTTGTGCGTGCATGAATGTATGTATCTATGCACGTATGCGTACGTATGTATGCATGCGTATGTATGTGTATTTCTGTGTATGCATGTGTGCATGTGTGAATTGTATGTGTTCTATGTGTTTGTACGTATGTATGCATGCATATGTTCATGCTTGCATGCATGCATGTATGTATGCTCAGGTGGCTTGCAGTGAATGTATGTATGTGTATGTAATTGTAAGTTTGTATGAATATGATTATGAGGCGCCTCCTTTATCATCGGAATATATGTCATTGTGGGCAAGCCTGTATTCATCACATGAACATGTGAATGTTTGGCGTAGTGAGTCTCGAAGCTCCGCCTGAGTATTGTATTCAATAAAAATTGTCACATGGCTTTGAATTTCTGCACTAGTATTGAAATTTTATCGAGAAGAATCTATGGCGGCCAGTTCAGTAAAACCGACAGAAGTGTAATCGTCAAAATTAAAAAAAGTTTCTTGATTAGGCAACACCAGATAGTACAGTATTATAAATACTAATGTTTAAAAATCGATCTACTTATCGATATTGATAATAATTTCAATACAGCCACGCCGCACATGGTATTAATACCGAAGCTACGATCAAATAGGATTATTAAAAGAGCCTATCAACCTATGATCAATCATTCCATATCAAATATTACAGACACGTTAGCTGTATAAAGTACGTTGTGGCCACCGACCTTTGGCACAAATGTTTCAACTTTTTTTTTTTTTTTTTTTTCCCCCCAGAAAGTTAGAATTTTAATTATTATGTTTGTACGTATATACATGCATGCGTTTATGCTTGCATGCATGTATGCATGTATGTATGTATGTACGCATGAATGAATGCAGTGTAAGTATGCATGCTTGTTCGTAATAAATTGTTTGTATGTACCGTCGTTGCAGTGTGCGTATGTATATATGTGTACGTATTTATGTCAGAGTGTGTAGGAAATGTAGTGCATGTATGTATTTATTTACTGCATTTATGTATGTATGCATAGATAGTCTTCAATTATTAAACTGAGTCGATCAGTGGAGAAAAAAAAAAAAAAAAAAAAAAAAAAAAAAAAAAAAAAAAAAAAAAAAAAAAAAAACAACAAGTTCAACACACATAGAACACATACAATGCACACATGCATACACAGAAATACACATACATGCGCATGCATACGTACGCATACGTGCATAGATACATACATTCATGCACGCACAAATACATAAATACATACACACATGCACACACGCATAAAGTCATCCACCGCGGGGGCTGCAAATATGATATGCCACTCTGCCTTTTTGCTGGATGAAAGAACATGCATTTAGTTTGTGTGTAGCGCACGTGTGTGACAAAAATCATAGTAGTGAGCCTGAGTAAAGAGGATGAATTTGAAAGTCATGCACCCCACGATAGTCTAGAAGCACGTCTGGCACTCCCCAGAAAGCTAACCGATGGAGCTGGAAAGGTACCAGTTGCATAGCCCAAGTACAGGCTTTGAAAACATGTCGTGAGATGTGGTCTAGAGGGGGTGTGGAAGACAATCACGTGTGATACTGGCCCAAGCCTCTACTGGCTAGAAATCTGGAGTGCAAGCTTGGGTTGCTTTCTGTGCTGAGGAGCTCTAACCGGCGCAAGGTACATGACAAGACACGTCTCCTGGGTCTATTCTATCGATCTGACACGTTTGTGTGTGCGTGGTTGCACGGGGAAGGACGCAAGCTTGCACTGTCTATTCAACATGTGCAGAACTCAGCAGCAGAGAAGCTGTGCATCTCTACCAAGGTGTAGGGCCGTGTTGCAGACATCAATCTTAGGGCAAGCTATTGTGCTAGATCTGGGTAGTTGCATGGCATGCTGTGGGACGTGGGGAAATGCACGCAGACAGCGCAAGGAGAAAGGTGGTCAGTCAGTCGCAAACAACAGACCAAGCAGGTTGTGTACAGCCTCGAAAAAAACACAGGCAAGCCAGGAAATTACATAGTCATGGCGTACAGACATCAAGAGGCGCCTAGACTATCGTTTTGTCTCAAAACATGCTGTGTCCCAGGTCGAACAGCAAACAAACACGACCACCAACCTCGCTGCCCTCCATTTCGAGCCTCTGATTTCCGGCAGAAAAGAATGCTGCGAGACGACTGAGTTTTGCCAAAGCCCTTGCACCAACAAACAGTCCCTTAGCAGAGCTTTCGCTCCCACCAACAACCTCGAGCCGCCAGTTCAAGTACAGAAACAGAATTGTACTGCCACGAGAAAATGTCTTTTTGAGTGGCATTGATATGGTCTAAAAAGGTAATTCACATTCCCTAGTGCCACCGATACCAGAATCATACTTAATAATAGTCACTACTAACTATAACGGATAAACCGGTGATAAGAGTCTAATTATTAATGCACAACGAAACGTTCTCCTTTTCTTTACGCAAACACTTTTACTATGGAAAGGTGAGGAAATTCAAAGGAAGCAAGAAGGCCCGAAACGAAGGGGCCGTAAACAAGTGAAAATACTGACAACACTGTTCGACAAACCTATATCAATACATAAAACCAAGCATTATGTTCGCTAGTTGTAAGAACTTCGTGTCCAGGATAGTCGCAGAAACGCACAGATTTTTTGCTCCACTTCCTTTCGATTGCTTTCTCTACTCTTTTGGTTTTTGCTATCCCTTGCTTCTTTCTCGCGTTGCAACATAGGAAAGACCCTTATCCTTCCGCAGGGTCTGTTTCCGTGCTAGCATCCGACTTATTCCCTTTTTTGCTCTTGCCTTTCTTCTTTCCTGAGCTTTTCTTCCCTTTCTTTTTGCCCGAGCCGCTTTTCTGCTTCGCTTTGGGGGCAGCAGAGGTAGTCTCCGATACAGATAGCGCCTCCAGACTATCCGTAAGGCCGTCACCCCCTGCAATGCCCATGGCAGTCATATCACCGGCAAGATCCTCCAGTGTAATGCCCATTGCACTTATATCACTGACAACAACAGAATCCATGTCTGCAGAAGTGGGAAGAGAGTCGGTCCCGAGCGAAGAAGAAGAAGAAGAAGAAGAAGAAGAAGAAGAAGAAGAAGAAGAAGAAGAAGAAGAAGAAGAAGAAGAAGAAGAAGAAGGAGGAGGAGGAGGAGGAGGAGGAGAAGGAGGAGGAGGAGACGAAGAAGAAGAAAATGATGATGATGACCTTGATAGAGAAGAAGAGGAAGAAGAAGAAGAAGAAGAAGAAGAAGAAGAAGAAGAAGAAGAAGAAGAAGAAGAAGAAGAAGAAGAAGAAGAAAATGCCGACCAGGATCCAGCAAAGGAAGCTTGGCCGTTGTGAGGATCGGAGGCACTGTTGACAAGAGGTCGGCGGGGTAGGGCTAATCGGTCACCGTAGGTGGCGCCAGGACCAACCATTTTCGTATCGGCTGCATAAGATACATAAATTGCATGCATACATACATACATACATACACATACATACATACACATACATGCATGCATGCATACATACATACATACATACATACATACATACATACATACATACATACATACATACATATATGCATACATACATACATACATACATACATACATACAAACGTACATACATACATACAAAAATTATTCATGTTGTTGTTGTTATTATTATTATTATTATTATTGTTGTTGTTGTTGTTGTTGCACTTGTTGGTGTTATCGATTTCATTCTTGATATTGTCATCAATTTCTTTGATGTCTTTGTTGTTCTGGCTTGAGCATACCAGCCTGTGCTTCACTCGAGCTCTTTAGCAGCCTCGAGCTCTTTCGCTCCGGCTTTTTCTTCCCGCTCGCTCTACAACAAGACAACGACGCAAGGACACAGCACAACAACAGCAGCAGCTGATATGTGAAAG
>WBZZ01000169.1:102500-107500 GCA_019918135.1 Paulinella micropora
CTGATGTTGAACGCGCCCGTCAGAATGCTTTACTCGCTGAAAGGCGCCAATCTTGCTCTTACATGTCCACCCATACACTCACATCTCATTCTCACAGATCAGGCATGGGATCTCATGGGGCAGAGACGCGCTGGCCTCGTCGACCTATCAACGCTTGTGTGTGCATGTGTTGTCAGTGTGTGTTTCGAGTGCAGATAGAGTGGAGAATGTGGCTTTACATTCATAGCAGGCACGGATCAGCTGCCAAGCTTAAGCATGATGGCCTTGTAAAGCTATTGTATGAAGATGTCTCCAGGGTAGGTGGAATGAGCGCAACGCTTGAGCCTCGTTACTACAACGATGAGAAACGATGGATCGATCTTGCTGTCTTCCCCTCTGCGAATACTACCTCCAAGCTACAGCTCGATACTGATCTAGCTATCACCAACCCTATCGCACCGTCCTATGTCGAAGATACGATTCGCGACGTCAATGCTGCCATCGAGAAGCGTGAAGCAGGGAACATCAACAAACACGCGGAAGGATGCAAGCAAGCTGGCGCTGAATTTATCCCATTCGTCATGTCTAGCTTCGCTGGTTTCGGAACGCATGCTCAACTCTTCATGACGAACATCGGTGAGCAAGCAGCATTTCATATGCCATCAATCTACACTCCAGAGGCGTACGCTCTACGGATCAAGGCTATCCTACACTTTGCAATCCATCGCTGGAACTACATCAACTGGATGCACCAACTCAAAAAGTCCAACTGCCTATACCCACGCAGACTCCCACAGCACAAGAGACGAGCTATCAGGCTCGCCTCTGCATTTCCATACAGAAACTCGCGACGATATGAGTAACTAGCTTTTAGATCATGAATTTCTCTGACTAGGACATTATTGAGCTTACTTATTATTATCACAGTCTTGTTTAAAGTTATTATTATTAAATGTTTCTGCAGTAAAAAAAAAAAAGGAAAAAAAAACAACAACAACAAAAAAAAAAAAAAAAAAAAAAAAAAAAAAAAAAAAAAAATGTCGAACCTCAGTTCCCGATTTCCTTATGAGCTTGTACTGTCGTTCCTTGGAACCAGAATTCATTTGAATTAAGCTCTTCTTTATTTTTTTCGTCTCTTTCTCATGAAACCTTGCTTACTGTAATAAAAAATTATTAAAAAAAAAAAAAAAAAAAAAAAAAAAAAAAAAAAAAAAAAAAAACAGACAGACACAGACAGACACACACACACACACAATTTCACACAACACTACATACACTCACACACGCACACGCACACACACACACACGCACGCACGCACACACACAGACACATACACACACACACAAGATCTCTCTCTCTCTCTCCTCACACACACACATAAACCCAGACTACTGTTAAACTGCCAGAAAAGAAAAGAAAGGAATGAGTGGGGAGCATTGTGTCATTTCTACATGACATTGCCAGAAAATTTTCAACAAGAGATAAAGCATGGTGAGGGAGAGGTCATTCTACATTCTGATGTAGGCACACAAGAATCTTTCCCTGTATAGGAGAGTTTGCACATAAAGTCATCAGCTTCTTCGTTTTTCAAAGTTATCCGAATCGCTGCCTCTTTTCTTTGAATGGGCCGGCCAAAACCTGTGGAAGAGGAAGGGATGTCCTCCATGAATCTGTGGGTTCCTGATTGTCGTCCCCAAAGCTTGAGTTGTTTGTCCACATTTCAAAGGAAGGGTGGTGTGTATTGCCGCCTACCATGTTGAGCCTACTCAGTTATTTCTTTGTCGCCCCACTTGATGCCCAACAACTTCGATCGTGGGGCTATCGGGAACCACTTCGGGAAGGTAACATAGTTATCTATGGAATTCGCACCATCGTGACCGTACCTGGTTGTTTATGCTTTCAGACCGAATTTGCACCATCATGACCGCGCCTGCAAACGGTGGGAATGAATGTGTGGGATCGCTGGGGAGCGGTACTTACTGTGTACCTTCCTGTGAAGCTGGCTATCTCCCCTATGGACAATACGCATGCTCCGATGGGATCCTGACCAGTCAGGCCTACTGCATCGGTAAAATCGCTGGAGTTCTTTCTGAAGACCTTTTTCACTCCTGTGTGTGTGTGTTCGTGTGTGTGTGTGTGTGAATTGCAGCTGCCCCATGCGAGATCACACCTCCACAGTATGGCAGTTTCGGTACATGTTCCCGATATCTGGAAAGCGGTTCTATGTGCGAGCCCGTCTGCAGTGCGGGAACCATCCTGCGAGGGCACTTCCACTGTCTGCATGGCCAGCTTGTGAGCCGAGGGACCTGCGAATATACACCAACTACCCAAGCTCCGAAACCCAGCCAATACGTCAAGGAACCCAGCCAAAAAGCTGTAGACAAGGTCAAGTTTACTTACTATATGGACGCCGCCTGCACACAACCGGGACAGGGTCTGAGTGGTAACTTTCAACAGCACATCTGCTTTAGTATTCTGAAGGAAGGAAGGAAAGAAAAGAAAGAAAAGAAAGAAAAGAAAAGAAAGAAAAAGAAAAGAAAAGAAAGAAAGAAAAGAAAAGAAAAGAAAAGAAAAGAAATAAAAGAAAGAAAGGAAAGAAAGGAAAGAAAACAAAAGAAAAGAAAGAAAAACGGACAGACAGACAGAAAGACCTGTACCTCTATCTGTCTGTCGTGCTTTCCGACCTGTCTGGTTGCCCTGCAGGCTTTGGGTTGCGTCTGATGGGCAACGGTGCCACAGTGGAGGCTGACGTGGGTGCCTGCGCATTGCACTCCAGCCACACCTACGACGAACAGTACGTGCTCTGTATCTCTCTCTCTCTCTCTCTCTCCTCCCTCTCTATCTATCTCTCTCTATCTCTCTCTCTCTGTGCCGGTGTATGTCTGTGATTTTTCTTGTGTTGTTTGTTTGTTTGTTTGTTTGTTTGTTTGTTATTTCTTCATTTGTTTGTTTGTTTGTTGTTGCAGTAGTAGTAGTAGTAGTAGTAGTAGTAGTAGTAGTAGTAGTAGTAGTAGTAGTAGTAGTAGTAGTAGTAGTAGTAGTAGTAGTAGTAGTAGTAGTAGTAGTAGTAGTTAGTAGTAGTAGGTAGTAGTAGCAGTTAGTAGTATTAGTAGTAGTAGTAGTAGTAGCAGTAGTAGCAGTAGTAGTAGTAGTAGTAGCAGCAGCAGCAGTAGAAGTAGAAGTAGTAGTAGCAGCACCAGCAGTAGCAGTAGTAGTAGTAGTAGAAGTAGTAGTAGTAGTAGTGGTAGTCGTAGTAGTAGCAAAAGTTATGTTTTTGTGTTGAACCTGTTGCTTATTCCCCAAATCCGTTTGATTTGCAGGTTTGAGTATATGCGTGTCGCTAGCTGTCAGGGCAAGGTATAGCTAATGCACGAACATCTATACGTGCACCTTCATTTACATATTACGTAATAAGTATACATATGCATACGTTCATACATGCGTATCATTTATGTGTATACACGTACGTAAAAATTATTTTCATGCATAAGCGTGCGTATGCATGCATGCATGCATGTGTGTATGTATGTATGTATGTATGCATGTATGCATGTATGTATGTAATGTATGTATTTACGTATTTATGTATGTATTTATGTATGTATGCATGCATGTGTGTATGCATGTGTGTATGCATGTATGTATGCATGTATGTATGTATGCATGTATGCATGTATGTATGTATGTATGTATGTATGTATGTATGTATATATATGCATGTATGTATTTATGTATGTATATATGCATGTATGTATGTATGTATGTATGTATGTATTTATGTATGTATGTACGTATGTACGTATGTACGTATGTATGTACGTATGTATGTATGTACGTATGTATGTACGTATGTATGTATGTACGTATGTATGTATGTACGTCTGTATGTATGTATTCGTATGTATGTGTTCGTATGTATGTGACAGGTGGCTTTTACAGAGATCCATTCCGCTAAACCTGGAGGGTATCAGTGCGGGGTCTGATAATGCATATACTCTCTTTCTCTCTCTAACTCTCTCTCTCTCTCTCTCTCTTTCTCTCTCTCTCTCTCTTTCTTTCTCTCTCTCTCCTCTCTCTCTTTCTTTCTTCTTTTCTTTTGTTTCTTCCCAGACAATAAACAAACCAACTTGCAACAAGCGACTCAATAGAGATTGCCAAGGCTAAACCGAAAGACAACGGCAAGCAAGAAACGATTGAAGCTGAATGCAGATAGATAGATAGATAGATAGATAGATAGATAGATAGATAGATAGATAGATAGATAGATAGACAGATAGATAGACAGATAGATAGACATATAGATAGATAGATAGATAGATAGATAGATAGATAGATAGATAGATAGATAGATAGATAGATAGATAGATAGATAGATAGATGAAATATCGACTTATGTCAGAAAAAAGGAGCTTCTGATTTCGTCAACCAGGAAGTCTGTGGGTAAAGTATTAACCCGATGCCCAGCTAAGCCGTGATGTTTGCACGGAAGGGACTGATACAGGCAATACCAAATCTCCCTAGTACCAGGCGGGGCCGGGGCTCGTTCCATAAGCGCCCCTTGCAGAACGAGCTCCCACCTCCATTACAGAGGACCCAGTAAGCAGATGGAGTTTCGAGACTGTTCGACAGTCTAGTATAAACCGACAGAGCACTGTGGGTTTTATTCCGGGCTCAACAAGCGAGAAAGGGCACCCTGAGGGAACAGGATTGTGCTTCCCGTCGCTATTTCGGCATGTGACTTATAGGCGTATGGCTAGGCACACATTAGGCACCCCACCACGGGCCCAGCACACCCACACCATCCCCTAATTCTCTGTCTGTCGACAGATGGCACCCATTTCAAAAAACCAAGCCCAAGGGAGGGTCAGTGACACCTCAAGTGGCCTTGGTTCACTCCGTGGAGTAAGTGATGAGATCAACTGATGAAATATCGACTAATGTCAGAAAAAAGGAGCTTCTGATTTCGTCAACCAGGAAGTCTGTGGGTAAAGTATTAACCCGATGCCCAGCTAAGCCGTGA
>WBZZ01000169.1:112500-140000 GCA_019918135.1 Paulinella micropora
GTTGATAAGACACTCTTTTTGACCGGTTCATTAGATTCTCCTCTGCAAGACGTTTCGACTTCACTAACCAGTTTTCGATTTCGTTCAGAAATGATTTCAAACGATCAGTTCAAAGTTCTTTTTAGCTATTGCCATTTCCCCCATCCGTATGACCTTTTCCCCCGATTTCCAGTGAAACACGTGTTACGGTAAATTTTAGGACAAGGAAATACACTGAAGAACGCAATACTTTTCCGTTCCCAGTCATTTTCGCCTTGAGGCTTCCCAAATCAATTTGGGGAATTTTCAAGTCTAACAACCCAACAACTATCAGTTTATGACTGTTTACTTGAAGACTCGCGACACTATCCGTTTGAGAACGTGAGACCTCACAATCTACGTTCGACACTTGATCGTAAGTTGCATCCAAGCCTGCCAAGACTTCGAAATTACGTAAATAAACGAAGTGATCTCTCTACTATTTACTGGTATTTCACCTGCTCACTGAGTCAGGACTCAAAGCAGCCATAGTGTTCTATTAAGAGTTCGTTGTATCTGCCCACTTGAAGAGTTGTATACAAACTCACAATTCGAATTTTTTCCATTCAAGAGAAAACTTCACACACAGAGTTGGTGTGTTCTGTCGACAGATCGATTTGGAAAGACCCTCTCCTTCAGGAGTGGCTATACAACAACGTATTAGGACAGAGGTAACCAAAACCACATATGTCTCGACAGATTGTTCACCTGCCGTCGCATTCTTGTGGCCCTCCTCTGCCCTCATACACACTATGCAGTCAACCAACACAGTATGTGGCTGGTTTTGTCGTTTTAGGGTCACCCCCTACCTACAGAGTGGAGAACACCTACTCCACTGCACACCGACCCCTTCAGCTACTGCTCTGCGTTCTGGCCTGCTCCTGGTACGCCTACATGTGGAATCAGTCACGATACGACGACCCAGTCTCGAAGTACAACGAACACAAGCGACGCTGCTTGGACCCCTACCCCATCCTGGGTTCTCGTCCGGACACTCTACGTACTGACAAGAAATTTCAGGAGGAAATCAAGGCTGGGAAGACTACTCGCCTTCACGCAAATCTCTCCCGCACCCAGACCGTTCAATTTATCTACGATTTATTGATCAGTTACGTGAGCGATGAACGCGATATGTTGCGAAAGGACCATAAGGACAAGGTCACATCGCTACCTCAGGTCCCGATTGCCCCTCAAGCTAGCCTAGACCTTCTTCGTAACCCCGGTTGGACAGACACTGAGGTCTACACCCAGTACCTGAGACCTACTGGATCTCTGGTAGTTGCGGAGAAGCTCTGGAACCAGATTGGCAACATCATCCCTGTAGAAGTCTTCCATAACTACTACCCGGTTACTGCCTCCACTGCTGGATTGGCTGGGTCATTACCGGTCGCTGCCCCGTCGGGTACAGCCGTTGGTGCCACATCCATTCCCCCACCGAGTCTGACTGGTCCAACCACTTTGCACCCCGCTGGAAGCTCTTCTTCGACAACGATCCACCCGGTCCAACCTTCAACGTTTTCGATTCCCAGACGAAGCGAGTGAGTGGATGTGTTATATACATTTACCGCCAGACTTAGCAATAGAGGGTATGACACTCAAAGATCTACAGGCAGGGATAGATAAAGAGTTACGTTCTATAGCGGAGTTCAAGACCTACCAATGGGTAGATGAAAGCGAGGCTAGAAAAGCCGGAGTTAAGATAGTTGGGTTAACTTGGGTGCATAAGGTCAAAACGGACCAAGATGGACTACGGTTCGTCAAGTCACGTTTGTCCTTGAGGGGAGATCAATTGCAACCTGGTATAAGTTATAATCCTGAACAGCTTTATGTGCCATGCGCTAACCACAGATCAGTTTGATGTTGTGCAAGTTGGCAGTCAGTTATGGTAGGAGACTGTACGGGGTTGACTTTAAAAACGCCTATCTTAATGCCGACATGATAGACGCCATATATGCTCGCCCACCACAAGGTGCGTCAGTGATAGGGAGAGTAGGAAAGATATGGAAGGTTGTCAAAGCATTATACGGAGCGCCCCAGGCAGGAAAGCGTTGGTATGATATATTTCCGGGCTTCTCAAGCAGTTAGGCTCATAACACTTCAATCAGATCCATGCATGTTTATGGAGAAAGAAGTGAGCTAGGTGAGGGAATAGTAGGCGTCTTCCATGTAGACGATCTCATTTTCATGGCACCCAGCAGACAGGCCTATGATAGATTTTGCGAGAGACTTGAAATGCATTTCCCCATTAAAAGACTCGGTCTAGCAAAAGAATTCAAGGGAATGGAAATTATTCAGACAAAGTCGGAAATTATCCTAAATCAGCAAAGTTACGCTCGGAAAGTTGTAAAATTTTACGGGTATGAACACTGCAAGCCCAGCACAATACCCGGATCAAAAACTGACCCAATGCCAATGGACGAGCAAGCTAGACTTAGACAGTTTTCAATTCCACAGATAGTCGGGAGTTTACTCTCTTTGGCCAAGATGACTAGGCCGGACATAGAGGAAGCGCTCAAGTCAGCAAGCGTAATGCAGACAGTAGATGTGGGGAAGACTTATTCCAAGCTAGGGAAGATAATCCGATATCTGAAGAACGATAGAGTACTTAGGTTCAGCAAGAAGGATCTTAGTGCGGTAGGGAAGGCAGGACCGATAGGACCCATGATAGTTTGGCCCGATGCGGCTCACAGGGTTTGTTTAAAGACGGGTAAATCTCGTACCGGGTATGTAGTCTTAGTAGGAGGAGATCCGTGGGTTGGCTGTCCAAACGGCAGTTGAAAGTTGCCCTTTCGTCGAACGACGCGGAAATTTTCGCAGCCAATGAGGCACTAAGAGAGGCTATGGCCATTCGCAACATGCGAAGTGAATTAGGCAACCCGGAGCCCAATCCATTTAATGTTCATGAGGATAACGCCCAGACCATACTAGCCACGCAACGCGGGTTAGCCGGACCACGCACGAAACACTTGCCTTCGGAAGAACACTACCTACACGAGCTAGAACAGGAAGGCATAGCTAAGTTTAGGAAGGTTGGTACTAAAGGACAGTTAGGGGATGTTTTGACTAAGTATTTGCCCAAGGATCAAGCAGACACGTTGGACGTATTCTGCCCTAAATTGGATTTGGAAGCGCTTAGAAAGATAGCACTCACGGACGAATAAGATAGACATATCCTTAGTAGGGGGTACAAGCCAGAAATGACAAAGTCATTGGACCGGGGGCCGGAAATGAGTCCCAACGCTCAATGTTGGCTTTGTTTTACATACTACGAGGGTCAACCTCGCTACTTGTTACATACCCCAGCTTTGTAGGTTGTGTTTCGCACTTGGAGCCGACGAATCTGAAGTGGGCTGCGTCTTCGACCGACTTAGTGCTTATGGACACAAAGTAGATAAGTAGCCTCTGGCTCTTAGGGATTTTGTATCCAAAAGCACTCTTGTAGCTTGCTAGAACTTGCCACCATGTATATTTGTGCTTTTGGCGTGTTTTTGCTGTGCGCTACCCCTTTTCCCCGTTGATAGGAATTCTAGGTAGTTGAGCAAGAGACGAGCCAGAGGCCAAGGCAAAGTTCCAGGGAAGCGGACCCAGAGGCGGATCGAGTATGCGGATCCTTCGATCTGTTAGTTGTATAACTAAGTAATAATAATTTACAGCATTATACTTCGGCCTGGGACATAAAAACTTAATTTGTTATATAGTTTTTTCCGAAAGGTACCCCTTGCCGGGGATGACAAAATTATTTTTGCTAAGTTACTTATATTAAACTTGCTTAATTCAATGTGTATTCTGTTAGAAACTCATTGATCTACAGCTACTACATTAATTTGGCATGTTTATCTGCTATATTTCATATATTCTATACTTTTGCCTTTATAACTTTTACTATAATATTTAATCCCACATTTTATACGTCATGATGTGATGTCTATGTCTGTACTTTATAAATATGGATGTCATACTTATCATATAATCATCAGGGATAACTAAATCATTAAATTTCACCGTAAATCGCATTACCGGATCAATATCTTCTAAGTCGACTTACTGACTTATTATATTTTGATTATATGTTGCGATGCATGACCATACTTCAAGTTTTCAGCCGGGATGGGCGCAACTTACCTTTTTCATTTTGAGAGGTTAGGAGAGCGTAGTTGTCAATCGTCTTCTAGTCAGAGAGGCCTTACTTTACCGTGGGACGCCAGCCTTGCATATAATCTAACTGATATGTGCATGCCGCGGTAAGTGGGGTAGCCACTTCTGACTCTACATCTCAGAGAGAGTGAGGGTAAGTAAATGACCTTCTTTGGGTCTGGCTTTTCACCGCCAACGTGAGTGATACTAGGGCATAGACATGTTAATTCATTTATGATCATAAGGTCCTTGGTGCGGACATAATAATAAATTATTTTATTACTAAGCAGTCAAGGCAGATAAGTTTACGTTCTTTGAGGGGAAGCGTCGGAGATATACCGTAACCGAGAATTTCCGTTACTGGATTTGTCCTTTGTGGCAAACACGTAAACCTATTCTCTGCCGGCCCTCCTTGCCATTTGCCATTATATTACTATATTTCTTTACGAGTACAGAAAGGATGTGCAACTTACAGTTGCACAATCTGCAATTCATCCTTTCTAGACCTTCTTGATTTATCTAGAATAGAGTTGGTCTCCGTCGGGACCTTTGTAGACCAACCAATTATAGAACGGATAGCAATAGATGGAACGGATAGGGATCGTAGTTCTTGTGCTCAAGCAGCACTGTTTGTATTCAGTATTAAAAGGTAACCAAACTGCAAAAGTGAACTGAGAACACTTGGAATATAATAACGGAATAGTAAATACTGGGACGCCTGTATTGACTAGTTATTGCTCAAAGAGTGTGGTCAATTGCTTCACTGCATTGTCCACCCTCTGCGCAAAACACCTTTTAATCCGGCGAGTACCATTGCCCGTAGTCTAGTAAGTCTTCCGGCTCGGAAGAACTGCTACTCTGTCGCTGTGGGAGTGGCCTGCAAACTTCAACAACGTCCCCGCCGGGTGGATCTGCCGTTGGACAATCCTTGATGAGGGTGGGGAACGAAAACCTAAGGCAAAGGTAGAATGGAAAGAAGAAAACAGTGAAACGATTCCAAGATGAACAAGCAGCAGAACAGCCAAAGAAGAAGAAGAAAAAGACTGACAACAAAGAGGGAGGAGACAAAGAGAAAGAGAAAGAGAAAGAGAAAGAGAAAAAGATTGACAACAAAGAGGAGGAGACAAAGAGAAAGAGAAAAAGAAAGAGAAAGAGCCAAAGAGGAAGAAAAAAAGACTGACAGCAAAGAGGGAGGAGACAAAGAGAAAGAGAAAGAGAAAGAGAAAAAAACCAAGACAGAGAAGAAATGGAAACCAACACGAGAAAAATTATCGAAGGAAGACGAGGAAAAGAGAAGGAAGCAGTTAGATGAGATACAAAAGAGGGCAGAAACACAAGACAAGGCCAGAAAAGAACAAGCACAGAAAGAAAAGAAGAAAAAAGACAGGCTAGAAGCAGATGAAAGGCAGAGGCAACAGAAAGATGCAGAGGAAAAAGCAGAACAAAAAAGACTAGCAGACATAGCTGCAAAAGAAGAACAGGAAAGACTGAGAAATGAAGCACTGAAAGAAGTACGAAAAGAGAAGCGCCGGCACTGGTTTGGATGAAACGAAAGACACGGTGGATAAGAACATTACTCCAGAATCGTCAGAGTCGACAGCGAAAAGCAAGTTGGATGAAGCAGAGTCGAAAAGCAAGGAGGATGAAGCAGAGTCGAAAAGCAAGGTGGATGAAGCAGAGTCGAAAAGCAAGGTGGATGAAGCAGAGTCCAGTTTGCCGCCGAAGCCAGAGTTCAGTTTGCCGCCAAAGCCAGAGTCCAGTTTGCCGGAGGGAGACCCTTTGACATCTGACTCTCCCCCGTCGATCGAGCACGACCAACAATTGCCCCCCAAAAGCATTTCACCCGATGTTTTCTTTTGCCGAGCAACCAACAACCATTCCTTTGACAAAGGGGGCTTCTGCATAGTGTACCCCCCCCCCCCCTCCCCCCATATGAATACGCTTTTTTTTTTAATCTCTCCTGTTACTTGTTGTCAGGACTCTGTTGGAATATGCAACCCCTGGCAACAACCCTACTCGTCAGAATATTGCAGCTCTCGCAGAGCTGAAGAGTAAGAACATAAAAAATTTGAACACCCGGCCCCGCAAACTGCTCATCACCAGAGAGGGTGAAGAAATTATCTCGTGCGGGTCAGTTACATTGTATTTTCTGCTTCAATCAATCTCATTCTTATGTGCACAGGGCGGTGTTCAAGCTGTCAAAGCAATTTCTGAATTTGAACCAGAAAGACATCACTGATGTAAAGAAGACGTTTTTTATTTCTCGAGAGGTAAAGGTTCCGGATACCAAGACTACTTTCCGCCAGTTTCAGTTTATTGGTCAGAAAGCCATCGACGCCGACCAATCGAAGGCTGTCGGTGATTGCGACCCGGAGGTATGGGACCAAGATATAACCCCAGGTTTGGCATTAATGAGGTCACCCGAACCAGATCCTACTACCGGTGTGGTAACGCAGCGGCCGCTTGACACTCTGCCACGTATATATGATTTTGTATTTATTGATGGCCAGCCTCAGGTAGGAGGTGAGTGGCCGAATGGCAAACCTAAACGTGTGGCAAAGGTGAAGCCTGAACCTACAAAGCCTGAACCTACTCCGCCCAACCATGTTCAAGAAATTCTGCTCTCGATATTATCTCTGATAGCTATGGTCTTTCCAATTTATTTTGATTTGTTTCAGGCTAGCAAGAAGCCGGCCAGTAAGACCAGTACCAGTAAGGCAGCGGCTGGTAGTACTACTAAGGGGTCACGCAAGAGCAAGAAAGGGACACCCAAAAGGTCTTAAGTATCTGAGTTGCCTCTTGAGGATGATGGTAGTGAGGAACACAAGCCTGAGGATGACAGTGAGCCCGATGATTCCAAGCCCAATGATGATGATGATGGACCACGCCTGTCCATAAGGAACCACCGCTGACATTGGCATCGATCACGGGTATTGTTGATGCCATGTTGAAACAGCGTCAGCCAGTGACTAGCAACCCGAACGGTAATCATTCCGCTGGACCAGCCGCAAATGTCTCTTCCGCACCCGCCACAATCATCTCCCCCGTTGATCCATCTGCGAGTCAGGCTGAAACAGTCTGAAAAAAAAAGCTGTAAGCTCAAGCAAGTAAGTTACAAGAGAAAATATCAGTCCTTAAGCAGCAGCTTGCACATGCTCAACAAGCATCCAAGCCAGTCGTTGCAAATGTTTTGCGTACAGGTGCGCAATTGCTTGAGGATGCAGATGAAAATGTCAGCAACAATAATGTCTTCACCCACTATTCAAAATCACTCAGTCTGCCACGCACACCAAGTAATGCACGCCGTGAAGGAGAGCTGTGGGATTACCACCTTCTTGTCGAGCAGCAAATGCTCGCCCAGCAACATAAGTTTGCTAGGGATACCATGCTGAAACGAATGTTTTATTAGTAATTTGTTTTTTCTTTTACGCTTCTCATCTTCTTATTGAATTCCTCCATTTTGTTTTTTCTTTTGAGCTCTCCAGTTTACTCGACTCTTGTGAGTGGCAAGTTTTTTATTCAAAAGTGTTTGCGTAAAATGAAGCCAAATTTATTAAAGACTTGTTGCTAATTATATATATAAGTTAAATACGCTTTTGATAATAACTGAAATCAATTGTAATTAAATCTGCGCTGGAAAACAGTTGGTATTGGTTGTATTAATATATGACTTAGTGAAATTTTGAAAAAGGATGTGGCAATTTTGAACTGAAGTTAATGATCTTAATATTAGTGTTATTATTAATAAACTATATATTTAGATTCTCCATGATTAATTATGACAGAAAAACAATATATTACGTTTTGTGACGTGCTTGCTTAATGTTTTTCCATTTTGACTTAGTGTAATAATACTGTGACCGGTCACGAAAATGTGAGTCACCGGGTGCCAGCTGTCACCAATATTTTCTTGTGCAAAATGCAACAAAATCATACATAAATTCATTATTTTATTAAAACAAAGTTACTTATTGAAAATTATATAAGTTTCCATGCAAAAATGAGGCAAATCGATGCAGACTTGAGGCAAATATTTTTGCCACTATGTCACTTTTTTTTGCATCTATATTTGCTTCTTTTCACTACCCACCAACTTGAAATTTCATAGTAAATTTAATTTTTATTATTTAGTAACGTTTAATTATCGATAAAATTCAAAAAACAAGCATAAAACTTGCTGGAATTTGCCTCACTCTTTTATCAATTTGCCTCATGCACTTGCGGCAAAAGGGACTAGTACTTTTGGGCGGCGTGGATGTTATCTGCATCATCATCGTCATCGCCGCTGGTGACTTCGATTTCGCCATTACAAGCAGCATCGTCATCATCTCAGGCGTCATCATCTTCATTGCCACCGACATTGCCAGCAGTTCCGGCGCCCCCACAGGCCGTACTACCGTCCGCAGCGGCCTTTGGTCCATCGGCATCGGCCCCTGCACAACTTTTGCCGCAACAGCTTCAGGATGCGTTGGCAGATCCTCCGCCGTCCCCGGTTTTACCTGTACCTCTGATGTCTAGCCGTTCACGCATGACAAGGAGTAATTCAGGTAAACGGGAACGGTCCCCGTATACTCCAGCTTCCCCGTCATCCTCACCATCCAAGATCGGGACGTCACCCCGCTCTACACAACGAGCTACCCATCGGATCCAAGGACTAAGCAAAGAAGCTGAACAGGCACTACAAAGCGCGTCTAGTAGTTCATCGTCCTCGTCCAGCAGCCCATCACCCTTGTCGGGAAGCTCGCCGGTGCCATCATCGCCCCCTGCGTTTCAATCACCGATGGCGAGACCTCCGGCGGCTACGTATTCGCTTAGCCCGCTTGGCAACTTCATCACCCGGGCTCCAACATAGAAAGATCGTCAAGATATGGGACAACCGCGTACTCTGTCAAGCAGAGACCCTTCGACCCCAGTACCACCGACTCCATTATCCCCCAAACCTGAACGATTCGTAAAAGTCGCCTCGTGGCCACCTGCGCATCGCCATGGTTTCACCGGCTTCACTAAACGCCCAGGTGAGCGAATGTATGCGGAGGCTGAACTACACGGATCTCCAGGCACGAACGCAAAACTATATATATCTCGAGATATCTACGCCACCTATTTCCCGACATTGGCAATGGCAATGTTCCCAGGCACCCACCCAAGATGCAGACATTTGGGTTGCTGGATCCCCAAGCATCTCACCATGTGCCAAGATCTATGGCCTGACAACACCATAGTGCCAAACCTCATCCCACGCGTGGAACGCCATATGACTCAATCGGAGGCAACTGGGAATAACACCTACATCATCTCGGCCGTTGGAGACCCTCCCATGTTTGCATCAGCCGAGGTTGGGCTTAATGCATCAGTGGATTACATTACCCACGTCCCACACCTTACCCGGACCTTCGCCCCAGGTGCTGCTACCTCCGTCACTGGCCAACCACGCACGCGCGAAAGCAAGACTTACTTGCACATGGAGCCACGACACTGGTAGTACTACGGAACAACCCGTTGATCCTTTCCACACCTCTTTGAGTTCGACCAAGCCTTTGCCGACTTTAATCGGTTTCGTCCCACTCTACTGATGCAGTACTATTGGCCCCCACGCAACTCGGCAAATGAGATGGACCCCCTCACCTTTGAGGACTACACACATGGCCTCGCCATCGTTGCAAAGGAAGTCATACCGGTTGGTGTTATCAATACCGAATCGATGTGCTTGTTTCGTGCTGGTGGTTCACCAGCGCCAAAGATGACCTGTCGCGGGACAGGCCCACTTTCGGAATACGCGCTGCGAGACATCCTCAACATCGAAGAAGGTGCTACCATGATGTCACGGCTTCACCAGCACAATGTCGCAGCTGTCATTTTTCACTTCTGCCCACAGAATGGAAGAAACACTGCACAACTCGTCGCCTCCTCCCTAGTTGGCCCCAATATCGAGCCCACCGGCGACATTGGTTACTTCCGACAAGGAATGGCTTACTGTCCCGTTGACGCCCATGGGGATATAGATCTTCATATTGCGGCTTACTTGTGGGTGCCAACCCCAACAGCTCCCATTTGGCGGCCATTCTCGAAAGTCAACTTTTATTTCCATGGTGCAGCATGGAGGACCCCACTCCCCAAGACTAACCATTCGGACAGCTTGGGGGTATCAGCTTTTCCGAAATTTTCCTATGATATATAGGAACTTTTCCAAAACGAGTGGAAATGAAGGGGAATAAATTTTCTAATTATGAAACATATTAAAATAGTATTTAAAGATGTTTTTATTAGTTGAAATACACTTTAACTTCATCTCCGGAGATGGGTGAGAACCGGTCTGACACTGTAATTTTTATAAGTTTTTATAGTGTCGGTGACTACGAATGCATCATTAAAACAAGCTGCCACCATGCACAACTTGCTGCGTTAATTTGTTTTGTTTGATTCCTAAGTATTTTTATTAATAATATTCAGAAATATTTACTTTACATAGTGTAATTAGCTACAGATGGGGTGGAAAGGCTAGGGTGACACACAGGGGGGGGGGAGGGGGAAGCATAAGATGTCAGGTGTGGCTACCACAAATAAAACTCTCAATAAATCTATTTAAATACATGCGTAATTATAAACGCAAAATATAGAACTACTAGTAAGTAATACTAGGGCGGAAAGAGAGGGGGGGGGGGGTGGTACATTAGTATACATACTATTACTACGCGATGTCTGGACGATACATTGCTGCCGTTGCTTCAATGATGAGGCGAAATCAATGGGTCATCGTCATCAGAACTAACATCACTAGCAACCGGCCAATTGCATAAGTCACAAACGTCTCCACCTTCTTCGATTTTGTAAGAACAACATGGGCAAGTCCACGGATTCGGGTCTGGCTGATTCGCTCCTTGCATCTCACTGCCCCTGCGTTGAGATTGCAGAGCTTGCTTAGAATCCGCTGAATTTCGCGCATGATGGTGATGATCAGGAATTCCGAGTCATGGACATTGGATGGAAGAGTACCTTCCTAACAACCAACATAGCGCAAGCTTTATTGAAGCTCATTCTTGCATTCAAGAAGCAGCACAAGACGAGACACGTGCTGGTCGTTCTGGGATGTAATTACGATTGGATGACTCACTTCAGTCCATGTATGAACAAAAGCTTCAAGCATTACAACAAGCCTTTAGCCTACCGAATCACCAAGAAGGACCCTGACGCTTTGCCGACTGTAGAAGTCGCTACTTGGGGAGATGCACAGAATTTTCATGGTGTCCGTGATGATCCAAACGGAGAACCAATTGACTTGTTTGTCGGACGCCCCGGTAACACTACTTCATCAGAAATCTCCCCACCCCCCCCTTCCCCCCCTTTCCCGAACCCGATGATGAATCATCTTTATTGTGCTATGTATGACAGCGACTAACATGCCTCGGAAGCTTCCTGTCGGGTATTTCGTCAACCCTCGCTTAAAGAAAGATATTCGCTCTTTAGCTACGAAGTTCCTAGGGCCGGACGAGCGAGCGCATGTAAGAAATGTTAGCAAAAGGAAACTTAACGAGGGTGGCAGTTGATGGCGAATATTTCGAAGGTGGCCTGCCCGGCCGCCCTGCTCACATATCCTGTCTTGATGCAAAAGGAAAGGAATGGAGAGTCGAATTTCGACTCATTGATGAGCTGCCAGTGAACCGGATGCAGTTACCTCCTGAACGTAAGGAAAAAATGGACGCCCTTACTCGTTTAACACCTGATGAGCTCCTTTCTTTGCCTCGCACGTATTTTGTCAATGGACGTCCTCCTGCTCACCCACGATGGCGTGGAGCAAGGCAGCTTACTAGCGAAGAAAAGAAGGAGCAGGACTTGGCCTTTGCAAATGCGTCTGAGCCTTGGCGAAAAGTTTTCACTTTGCTAACATCGTCACATCATACGGATCAATTTGCATCGAGCCAGATGGTAGTCAGCGAGTTAAAGTCCTGGCTTCGGATGCATGGTGTTTCATCGCAAGACTCCAACCGCAAACAGTTAAAGAAGGCGCAACTCATTGATCAAGCATGGAATCATTTCCAAGTCTGCGAATGTGCATTAGAGGAGGAAGTCGTGGGAGGTGTTGCAGAACCGGCTTCGTCTGAGAATCCGTCCTCTGAGGATTCATCCTCCAGCTCATCATCTGATCATTCATTGTCTGACTCATCGTCTGAGCATCCATCCTCTGATTCAGAGGAAAAAGAAAATGGTATTATCAAATATGTTTCATCAAAATGCATTATATAACTTATATATTTACTGTAAATGAACATGATGGCTCAGACGGAAGTCCCATCATGCGAAGACGCCAAGCATGCAGTCGGCGCGGACGCCGCCGCGCACGTCGGGCAGCGGGTGGACGTGGACGCAAGCATGCCCATGCCCAGGAGGCTTACGATGGGACTATACTTGGAAACGGATCCCCCTGTCCACGACAGTAAGACCAAGAAGGCCCAGCATCGCCCACGCGGTGTTATCCCCAGCGCCGTCCCACTCAAGATATAATTTCCAAGCTGGCATAGTGCGAGGATTCCAAAGCTGCCAATGTAAAAGTGCAGCAAGCATGGTAATATTACTGTTCGCACCGTGTTCTACAGCACCGTCGAGGTAGGTGAGAATGAAGTGTGTATAGGTCGTGTAGCAGGTATTAATACCCACGCAAAGTCTAAAGACCATTTTTCCTTTGAAGTCTTTGGCGGCACGACGGCATGATGGGATTTTCACAGGCGGCTTCATGTCTGCGGATATGACAGTCGCAGCAAAGTCTGCTGGCGCTCCCTTCTTGCGTTGCATGCTGCAACGCGGCACGCCCTGTGAATTTTATGATGATAATTGCTACGGCTGCGCCATCGCTGAGCTTCAGTTTCACTCTTGAAGCCTTGAGAATGCTGAGCAGTAAGCTCCGTGCAGATCTCACATTTTGAAAAGTCTCCATCTGGAACATAAACATGTAAATTGATTAATAGTATTAGAAATAAAAATGTCTGAGATATTAATGCATACATACTATAATAGTTATTAGTACCTCTGACAAACTTGACATGAGGAAAATCCGCGCGCCAAACTTTGTTGATAGCGTCATCTGTCGGAGGATCATCTGGATTAACTCGTTGAGAGCAACCGAACCAGAGACACATATCCTTCCAATTGTCCTTGACATACTGCTGAACTCCAGCGTCCTGAGCCATTTGTTGCAGCCTCCATATACCATCGCTGCAGATCTCCGGATAACTCGTGGTGAATTTTTCACAAAGCAAAACTGCTATCATATCTTCCGTCTCAGGAATCGCTGATGATTGTTTGGCAAACACCTTCATATTGTTTGCCAGAAGCTTGTGTGCTCGTGACAAAACTGCGTCACTGCGGACACGGCAACTTAGCCCGTCCATTTTACCATCATCCTCACTAGCCGCCTGTGCGACATCGTCTTCGGGTGGAGATGGGTGAGGGTCCGCCTGTACTTTGTTGCTGAAGGTCGTCACCTCAGGTGAAGGTGGACGGCCACGACTACTGTTGTGCCCCTCTGTTATCTCTTCGCTCACCCCTGCCGTAGCAGTACTATTGACTGTGATCAAGGGGTCTGAGACCCCCGCAATACTATCTACTTGCGGTGTAGAAGGGCACAGCAACCCTAGCCGTCGGTGACTCGATACTGACTTGTGTCACCTGATCTGGCGTTGGTGTAGCCTCCATTCTTACTGTCTTATCTACTATTGGTGTGGGTGGGGACACAGCAACCCTAGCAGTCGGTGACTCGATATCGGCTTGTGTCACCTGACCTGGCGTTGGTGTGGCCTCACCCTATTAACTAGTGTTTCTGTTACTACCGTGCCTGTCCCGACAACTAGTCCATCACCCTTTGCGGTGGCTATCGTTTCCAACGGGTGTGCAAAACGCACCCGCTTACGTGCCCCGGGGTGTGTCCCTTCCGATGATTGTCTAGGACTTGAGTTTGCGCTTCTTGTAGGACTTGTGTCCTGCTGGCTGGCCTTGGCCTGCACAACACATGTGACGTGTTGCTTGCGTTTGCGTTTGCGTGCTGTGGGCGTACCCATCTGGCTCAGGAGTGACTCCTGCCTGGGCATGCATGCCGCGAACTTGTCTGCCGCCGGGAATTGGCTCTTGAGCATTTCGGCTTCCGCATCGAAGGCGGCGCACCAACTCGCCACGTGCCCGTTTGGCATCAGAGAGACCCGTCCGTGTTCATCAACGTCCGGGAATGGCAAGTTCATGTGTGCCTGCTGTTTCGGGCAGGGCACCCAATCGCCATCTTCCTGCCTTTTAACCTTCGACTCTCCCGCCTTGTATCGGCCGCCTCATCGCTATTGGGTGCTGCGGGGTGCCAGGGAATGTGTGCCATCGCTGACACGACTTTCCCATGAGGCATGGCCATACCCAAAATCGACGTTCTGGTAAGCAGTTAAAAGCAAGTGCGTGATGAAAATAATCACACAAAGTATTAGACTTGACCGTTGGCGGGTTGCCAAGGTCGTTTAACCTCTATATCCCGTACGGACAATGAGCCGGACCAGGATCAATGGCTAATGAGCTGAGAGGTTGATTGGTTTGCCGTGGGATCGTACGTGTTTTCTGTTTCTTTATCGCCGGCTGACGTGAGGGCGGGGCCCCTTGTGTCTGCCCAACCGGCGGTGGTGCAGGGGGTAACATGGGGGCTGGTAAGGGCGGTGTTGAGTAGATGGGCATGGTAAACTGTGGTGCTTGGTAAGTATGAGGTGGTGATGTCAAGCCCACCGGTGGTGGAGAATGAAACCCCGAAGTAGATTGTTGGGCATATGGGTTAGGGCTACCCCCCGCTGGAGAAGATGTAGATGCGTATGGGTTTGGAGAATGTCGCGGCCCCTGTCCCCAATACGGGTTCGAGGAGCTCGATGAGCTCGACGACGATGACCAGTATGGGTTAGGTGAACTCGAGGGGGATCTCTGATAGGAGCTGGACCCCGTATAAGAGTGGTCTCCCCATGAGGTGGATGTGACGAAGGACAGTATGTCGAACTGGGGTTCGTTCGCCTTGGGCTGATGGTCCGACAACGACAATCCTACCGCCTGCATTGCTTGCAGCAGGATGTTTGCCCTCCGCATACGTTCGTCCTTGTCAGATTTTGGGCCAAATATCTTCTTCACAAAAGCTGCATCCCACGCGGATACTTCGACCAATCGGTCAACGCGAAAACTCTGAAGCGAGAATGCGTGGTCATCGGCATCTTGTGCCTGTGACAAGACGTTTCGAATGTATTTCTCCCCTGATGTGCGACCTTTGGTAGTCGTTGCTCTAGCGATGCCCTCAAGGACGCTGTTTGCACAAAATTCAATGTTTTTATTGGGAATAGGTAGCCGACAGTTTAGTTTTTCAGTGTATTAAAGGTATTGCTGTGTTCCAGAGTATGTTATGAATTTTGTCAAACTAATTTTCGACCTATGTTTTCCTAGTTTTTTTTTTGTACCGTACTTCTCTGCAAAAACCCTTAGGCAGATTACTCAGCATAACATGTGAATTCATCTGTGCACTTGTGTGTAAAAATGAGTGCAGAGTGCATCATGCAAACAGCATTTTTCAGTTAAAAACACCATACTTGCTATGTCCTGAGAAGTGAAAATTGCGGTCGAAAAAGAAGGGTGAAAAATAGTTAGCTACCCTTTTTTCTAAAACAAACACTTGTGTCATGCTTGCTTTTGCTTGAAACGATGTGGTTTGAACATTTACCTGCTTTGAAGTACTTGACCTCCGACATGATTTTGGTGGCGCCGGCCCGTGAATTTCTGTGGCAATATTTGACAAGACCATGCCAATTCCCGGAGAGGAAACCAGAAAAATTTCCAAAAAATATTTCAACAGACAGGCCTATCGACATACGTAGCCTTTGAAGTGAAGGCCGCACCCTTTGAAAATACTGGCCCCGACGGGAATCGAACTGGCGACAGGTCCCAGAATCGATCAATGGCGAATGCATTTCTGCACATGTGCCTCCATCGTCTCACCCGCGAGGGGAGTACGAAGATTTGACAATAGGCTCTACCCTTTGAAAATACTGGCCCCGACGGGAATCGAACTGGCGACAGGTCCCAGATGATAGACCTTAACCACTGGGCAATCTGCACATGCGCCTCCATCGTCTCACCCGTGAGAAGAGTACGAAGAATTGACGATAGGCTCTAATGACACCCCCGCAAGGGCAGTTCCAACACTTCCAGACGGACCGGTATGTTCAATGAAAATACTGGTCCGGACGGACCGGTATGTTCAATGAAAATACTGGTGGCACCGAAGGGAATCGAACTGGCGACAGGGCCCAAATGGTAGAACTTGACCACTGGTCTATCACGGTGTCAATAATAATAATAATAATAATAATAATAATAATAGTGCTTCTCTGTCAATGGCTGATGCATTTCTGCACATGCGCCTCCATCGTCTCACCCGTGAGGGGAGTACGAAGAATTGACGATAAGCTCTAATGACACCCCCGCAAGGGCAGTTCCAACACTTCCAGACGGGCCGGTATGTTCAATGAAAATACTGGTCCAGATGGATCGGTATGTTCAATGAAAATACTGGTGGCACCGACGGGAATCAACTGGCGACAGGGCCCAGATGGTAGAACTTGACCACTGGGCTATCACGGTGACCAATATGAGCCCATGGAAAGGACCAATGGCCTATGTACTCCCTAATAATAATAATAATAATAATAATAATAATAATAATAATAATAATAATAATAATAATAATAATAATAATAATAATAATGCTTCTCTATCAATAGCTGATGCATTTCTGCACATGCGCCTCCATAATAATAATAATAATAATAATAATAATAATAATAATAATAATAATAATAATAATAATAATAATAGTGCTTCTCTGTCAATGGCTGATGCATTTCTGCACATGCGCCTCCATCGTCTCACCCGTATAATAATAATAATAATAATAATAATAATAATAATAATAATAATAGTGCTTCTCTGTCAATGGCTGATGCATTTCTGCACATGCGCCTCCATCGTCTCACCCGTGAGGGGAGTACGAAGAATTGACGATAAGCTCTAATGACACCCCCGCAAGGGCAGTTCCAACACTTCCAGACGGGCCGGTATGTTCAATGAAAATACTGGTCCAGAAATAGACCGGTATGTTCAATGAAAATACTGGTGGCACCGACGGGAATCGAACTGGCGACAGGGCCCAGATGGTAGAACTTGACCACTGGGCTATCACGGTGTCCATAATAATAATAATAATAATAATAATAATAATAATAATAATAATAATAATAATAATAATAATAGGCTTCCTCAGACTATAGCATCAGATCCAGATCCTGGACATGTGCCTCCATTGGGTCACCGGGGTCAGCCGATCCCAACGCATTGTCAGAACACCAAACAGACATAGCAGCAACAGCAACAGCAGGGGCAGATGGGGGCTGTGAAGTGCATGAAGAGCTAGATGCGAGGGTGTTAGCTGAAGAGAAGAACTCGGAGACACTACGCTGCGCTCCCGAACCCCTCTCTCTAGCCAGGACGTCCACACTGCGCGGACGGCCGCGCCGCGCAACATCAACGTCACTTGGGGCAGAGGGTGGGACAGAAGCTGATGGAACCTCAGTGAGGTCAATCACCTCCTCGCCCCCATCCTCCACCCCAAGCTCCTCCCTTTTACCCTCCCTAGCAGACCAACACTCAGACACATATGATCCAAACAACACATCCAACTTTGGAGGGGGACGCAACGCTGTAACCCCTAACAACGCAGCAAGCCTAAAGTTACTGCGGAAGCGCGACTTCCCCTGAAAAAACTTACAAAACAATCGTGATTGATCCACAGGCGACATATCATCCCAACCCTGCCGCACAGAGCCCTCCCGCTCCCGCCCAAGCAACACATCCTCCACCACAACCTCACCACCTACGACCTCACCACCCTCCTCACTCCCTCCATCCCCCTCAGCACCACAGCCATGCCACCGAGCCTCTGCATACTCAGCAACAGCTGCTTACGTCTCCCCTCATGCATGGGGCAATCCCATAAGAAGTGCGCAAGGGACTCATTCACATCATCATGACAACAGAAGCAGCGAGGGGACATGCCACTGACCAACTTGCTGCGGTACAACCGAAGGCGGTTGTTGCAGCTGAGCAACCTTCTCCGAAGCAGATTATAATGTGCATCATCAATGGCTACCCATCTTGGGAACTCCTTAGTTCCAAAGACTTGTCTTAGGATGACTCGCAGGCCATCAGTAAGATCGCTGCCTGCCTCTCGCTTGTCCCACATCAGTTGCTGCACCATCTTGACGTCCTGCTGAAGGGCCCACTTGTCCACAGTCGAACACCAACCCTCGAGGTCCTTCTCTGAGCTATTTAGGAGCTCCTGAAGCCCTTGTTGTAGATCCATTGAGTCCCTGATAGCGCCTTCGGCCTCCGCAGTCCAGTCGGATTTGACTTGAGATGCGATGACAGGAAATCGCTTCTCCGGTAGAACACGCAGCCGTCCATAGAACTTCAGTTGCGCCGCCCGCCGCAAACGCTCCGCACTCAAAGAGCGCGCCAGAAAGAGCGTAATCCACTTGCTTGTCTTAGGGCTGATGCAGAGAATCATCCTCATGGGGCGCAGCATTGCTGCCTCCAGCTTGGTGAGCTGCGATACGGGGGCACGCCAGACATCGAAGGCGTACTTCAGCTTGGCCCCCAAAAGTTGATTCCAGCACATGAGACGATACCTAGCTTGTATCTCACCTGCACACCACAAAGAGTACCAACCTGCGGTGGCGACTTCAGTGACACGCGTAGCCCGCAGGGCCTGCTCCTTCCACTTCAGGTCGTCAGTGATAACCACTGCCAGGTACTTGTACTGACTGGTGACACAAAGCTTCTGGCCGCGAAACCACACCACGGGCTCACCTCGCTCCCTGATACTTGGTCGTTTCGCCTTGCTCGACGTGTAAACGGGCATGATTTCCGTCTTGCCGGGCTTCAAGTTGACTTCCAGCCGGTAATCTTCCGCAAACTTGGCCACAACATTGACCATCTTCTGGAGCTCGGTGCGACTGTGAGCGATGAGGGCCACGTCGTCCGCGTATAGAAGTGCCTTGATGTCGTTCAGCCGCTTCACATCCGTGATCTTGAGGGCACTCGCCAGCCGATCACACAGCTCATCCATAAAGACGTTGAAGAGTGTGGGAGAGAGAGGGGACCCCTGTTGGACGCCTACACCCTCCAGTACTTCGGGGGTGAGTGCTCCATCAACTAGCACTTGCGACGAAGTCTGCTCGTAGCACCTGCGTAGCGTGCGCCAGAACTTGCCCCTTACACCCAGCTTCCAGAGCCTCTCAAATAGACCATCTCTCCAAACAGACGGGAAAGCCTTGCGTAGATCGACGAACAGAACATACGACTCCCGCTTCTGCTGCTGACGCCCCTTCAACCTCTGCCAAATGGTAAAGACCTGATCCGTAGTGCGACGCCCCGGGCGGAAGCCTCCCTGCTCTGGACGTAGCTTATCCGGGCCATCCACGAAGAGCGTTAGACGAGTAGCTAATAAGGACAGATACAGCTTACCAAGGCAACTAATAATCGAGATATCCCTCCAGTTGTCAGGATCCGTAGGATCCCCACCCTTGGGGATATTGACGATGATTCCCTTGCCCCAAGCTTTTGGAGTCCTCTCGGCTTCTCGAATCCAGTTGAAGTACTGCGTTAAGTAGCCATTGATGTAGGCGCCGCCATACTTGAGCATCTCGTTCTTCACTTTGTCCTCGCCACAAGCTTTGTGGTTATTCAGGGCACGTTGCCTTGCAAGGACCTCCTCTTGCGTGAACGGTTTGTCCAGCTCTTCGCAAGTGTCTTCACCTTCTTCGTGCTCCTTCATAGCCCGGGCCACCTCATCTCTGAAGCAATCGTTCCAGTGGAACTGCCGCTTAGCTTCGGCTTCCTCCCACTCCAACGAGCATGCTTCTGCACAGCACTCCACCACAACAGCCGCACTTGCCGGATTTTCCCGTGGCTTCACCGAATTTTTCCGAAATTCCTCCCACCGAGCGACCTTTTCCGGCAGCGTACACGCCAGTGAGCCATCCTCCCTTTGCACCGGCGCGGAGACCTTCGTTCTGCGTGCCCCGCCAAGCCGCTTCGCGAGTAGCCAAAAGCGCTTTGAGGATTGCTCGCGTTGACATTTGACCGCTTCTTCCTGCACTTGCTTGAAGGAGGCGGACTTCTTGGCCCGAGTTGCCTTCCGAATTTGCTTGCGGAGCCGTAGCCAATTCAGACGGGCTTCCGCATTCGATTCATCCCTCCTGTATGCTGCGTAGGCCTCCCGGCGCTGCTGAATGAGCTCCTTTAGCTCCCCGTCGAACCAATTGTTGGTGAAGCGGGGTCGTATACATCTGGAGCCAAGGACCCGGTGCGCCGCCATTCGGAAGGACTGCGCCACTCGCTCGGTGACGTCATCTACCACCCGTTGGCTGTCGGCACCACCCGATAGGTCAAGCTCAGGCAGCTGATGCACTCCAAGCTTCTGTAGGCAATGCTGGAATACGTCATCGAACTTGTCGCGTAGATAATCCAGCGCTTGCTTCGCAGCGTGATCATTACCCGAGACACCAGCACCAATAAGCTTATCAACACGAAAGGACCTGTAAGGTTTCGCAGCCCGCTTTGGCCGGCGCTGGCCGCTCCACGTCAGTTCGGCCCATACTGCCTTGTGGTCCGTATCAAGATCATCTTCGCATACTCCGAACTTTGCTCCAGCTGCCAGGCGGGCGACGCGCAGATGTAATCGAGGAGGTGCTTGCCTGTGCCCATGCCGCGCTGCTCACGCCGGGACCACCAGTAGGACCCTTCCACTGGGCACGAGAAGCCGCTCAGATTTCGCAGTCCCGAAGCGACGAGGACAGCCGCGAGTCTCTTGCCGTTCTCCGAACGTACCGGTGCTCCCTTATCATCGACCTCCCCGTGCTGACCGACGATGCCCTCCTCTTTTCGGCTGCATGCCGGCCCGAGCTTCGCGTTGGCATCCGCCACCGTGACCACAAGACCTTTGGCTCCAAAAAAAGCTATAGCTGCCTGCCAGGCCGCATACGCCTCTGACGACTCTTCTTCCTGCGTTTCCTGGGGAAAGTAGCCGTTGCCCACATAGATATCCTGAGCGCCGGTAACACCCGAGGCGATACGCAGCCACACTTGCTGCCGGTGGTCGACGGGGGCTGACACCAGGTTGCAATACGGACCAAGGAAGTTAGCCACCGCGAATAGAACCCCACCCTTGCAGCGATTTTTCTCGCTGACCTCCGCAGGTTTTCCAAAAATCCGGAATCCATCCAGGCTGCATTTGGAAAGTTGCTTCTTGCCCATGCGGTGCTCTTGAGCCCCGATGACTAGCCAGCCCTCGTGCTTGTAGAATGATGCCCATTCCGCCGTGCCTACGTTGTCGTATCCCGTTTTACCCTGCCAGTTGTGACTCGCGACGAGTAGCTTGAAGCCGGTATCGAACTGCTTGGAGCGGTGCTTCTTGGCTCGTTTCCGGACCCGACGGCCGCGCTTGGCTTCTGCCCTCGTGCTGCCCCCCTCTGCAGGTGCTTGCGCAGGTTGGTCCCCCACTGCACTGGCCGCCGAATGCAGGGGCACCACCTGCACATCAGCACACTCAGACACACACTTAGGTGCATCGGCAGCCAATTCCGAAGACACCACCTGCACATCATCGACACATTCTTCATGCAGAGGCAAGACGCGATATCCCGTCGCAGCTTCCTCCTTCCGGACCGCCGCTTCCCCACGCAGATGGATGCGAATAAGCCTTCGGACACGTTCCCTGTCCCTGAACCTGCGCCCAAGGGCCACATTGACCCCTCTGCCGAAGAATTTGAGATGTTTGAGTTGCTGCAACGCCGTCTGCCTGCTGTCATCGTCCTCGTAGACCAGCTCCAGGTGACGAAACATTCGCTGGCCTTGCCACTCCATTACCGGGACCACCAGACCAAGACCGCTCATTTTGGAGGCGATCTCCTGTAGATTGGCGCTTTCTGAGAGCCCCCAGACAATCAGATTACGCCCGTCCTTGTCGTACCGATCTACCCGCCGGTACCGTCGAGGCGGCGGTGCCATCTGCCATATAGCGCCGCTCGCCTTATGTTGAAGCGCCGACCCGTGTGCCAGGTTTGGGGAGGAAGGATGAGGCGCAGCTAAGATAGCCTCTCCACGTGGTTCAGGAATTCCGTCATATACGCGAGCCCTCATCCTCCCATCCTGGGACATCGGGCCAGAGCCCGTCGAAGAGGCATTCCCACGGGGATTGTCCAGGTCTTCGGCGATTCTACCTTGTCCCATAAGGGCCACAGTGGTAGCTCCGTGCTTCGCGTATTTGTAATTCTTTGAGAGTAGTAGAAGGCCAATGTCGCTGGCCATCACCGCCGCGCCTCTTTACGCCGAGGAAAGCGCCCGCCATGCAAATAGCATCGGCGGTATCTGCAACACACACTACACGCATATCCGCCGGTGTCACTGGACGCTGCCGCGTCGCTTCGTGCCCTTCGGCGCCCGCCAGCACCCCCAGCGTCGCCAGAACCTGCCTCACGCACTACACACACTCTCCATCGCATCGCCAACGCCTCTACTCTCATGCCTTATGGACTTTCAGCTGCTCCTAACAATACACATCATGAGGTACGGGTGTCACCGAGTGGAGCCAGATCGGACGGCGTGCCGCTGAAACTCCTTCCCCCACGTGGGTATAGAAGGCGCGAACCTAGCGGTACCTATAGGGTCTTACAGACAAGTATAGTAATCCCAGCCGAAGCTGCTCAGTTAGAAATGCAACGGTGGAGGGTGTGAATGCATGGGGCAAGGCACGGCAACGCAGCAAGGCACTGGCAAGGCGTTGGGACCGACTGAAGCCCCTCTCCAACGTGCGCTCATCATGTGTTCCAGTTAGGCAACCCCGAAGAAGCGAAGATAGGGAGGAGACAAAACCCAAATAGGATGAAGATAGGATTAACATGAAGCCGAAATGGAGCCGAGTTGGAACAGGTCAACTCAGCCCCATCTCGGCTCAATGTGAATCCTATCTTCAACCCATCTCGGTACTGTTTCCTCCGAATGCTCACCTCAACAAGATCACCAAACCGGAACTGGAAGCACACAGGCATTTACTCGGCAGGAAATTCGGCGAAAATGGGCTAACCAGGAAACCAGACCCAAACCAACAGCCAAGAAAAACGAGCCAACCAACAATCCAACAGACAACCCCACAACCTGCCTGGCCGAACCCCTACCGAGTAAATGCCCAGTTGAGAGTTGCGCATATCCCGGTGACCGCCCTCCCCAAGCGGTCACCTTCGTGGGGAGAGGCCCAACCACCTCCTCTTCCCATGGAGTGCCATCTTGTGACCCCTCCAGAAATAATAATAATAATAATAATAATAATAATAATAATAATAATATGTATGTATGTATCGTCTGCCAATTGCTGAGCCAAAAGGCCATGTGCATCCAGTCCTCCATTCCATAAGGAAAGTCTCCGCACCAATCGGTGGAATAAAGGAAGTGACGGCATAGAACATTACTCTAGGAGCTTTATACCAATCAGCCAATAATAATAATAATAGTAATAATAATAAGAATAATAATAATAATAATAATAATAATAATAATAGGCTTCCTCAGACTATAGCATCAGATCCAGATCCTGGACATGTGCTTGAATTGGGTCACTGGGGTCAGCCGATCCCAACGCATTGTCAGAACACCAAACAGACATAGCAGCAACAGCAACAGCAGGGGCAGATGGGGGCTGTGAAGTGCATGAAGAGCTAGATGCGAGGGTGTTAGCTGAAGAGAAGAACTCGGAGACACTACGCTGCGCTCCCGAACCCCTCTCTCTAGCCAGGACGTCCACACTGCGCGGACGGCCGCGCCGCGCAACATCAACGTCACTTGGGGCAGAGGGTGGGACAGAAGCTGATGGAACCTCAGTGAGGTCAATCACCTCCTCGCCCCCATCCTCCACCCCAAGCTCCTCCCTTTTACCCTCCCTAGCAGACCAACACTCAGACACATATGATCCAAACAACACATCCAACTTTGGAGGGGGACGCAACGCTGTAACCCCTAACAACGCAGCAAGCCTAAAGTTACTGCGGAAGCGCGACTTCCCCTGAAAAAGCTTACAAAACAATCGTGATTGATCCACAGGCGACATATCATCCCAACCCTGCCGCACAGAGCCCTCCCGCTCCCGCCCAAGCAACACATCCTCCACCACAACCTCACCGCCTACGACCTCACCACCCTCCTCACTCCCTCCATCCCCCTCAGCACCCCACAGCCATGCCACCGAGCCTCTGCATACTCAGCAACAGCTGCTTACGTCTCGCCTTATGCATGGGGCAATCCCAAAGAAGTGCGCAAGGGACTCATTGACATCATCATGACAACAGAAGCAGCGAGGGGACATGCCACTGACCAACTTGCTGCGGTACAACCGAAGGCGGTTGTTGCAGCTGAGCAACCTTCTCCGAAGCAGATTATAATGCGCATCATCAAGGGCTACCCATCTTGGGAACTCCTTAGTTCCAAAGACTTGTCTTAGGATGACTTGCAGGCCATCAGTAAGATCGCTGCCTGCCTCTCGCTTGTCCCACATCAGTTGCTGCACCATCTTGACGTCCTGCTGAAGGGCCCACTTGTCCACAGTCGAACACCAACCCTCGAGGTCCTTCTCTGAGCTATTTAGGAGCTCCTGAAGCCCTTGTTGTAGATCCATTGAGTCCCTGATAGCTCCTTCGGCCTCCGCAGTCCAGTCGGATTTGACTTGAGATGCGATGACAGGAAATCGCTTCTCCGGTAGAACACGCAGCCGTCCATAGAACTTCAGTTGCGCCGCCCGCCGCAAACGCTCCGCACTCAAAGAGCGCGCCAGAAAGAGCGTAATCCACTTGCTTGTCTTAGGGCTGATGCCGAGAATCATCCTCATGGGGCGCAGCATTGCTGCCTCCAGCTTGGTGAGCTGCGATACGGGGGCACGCCAGACATCGAAGGCGTACTTCAGCTTGGCCCCCACAAGTTGATTCCAGCACATGAGACGATACCTAGCTTGTATCTCACCTGCACACCACAAAGAGTACCAACCTGCGGTGGCGACTTCAGTGACACGCGTAGCCCGCAGGGCCTGCTCCTTCCACTTCAGGTCGTCGGTGATAACCACTGCCAGGTACTTGTACTGACTGGTGACACAAAGCTTCTGGCCGCGAAACCACACCACGGGCTCACCTCGCTCCCTGATACTTGGTCGTTTCGCCTTGCTCGACGTGTAAATGGGCATGATTTCCGTCTTGCCGGGCTTCAAGTTGACTTCCAGCCGGTAATCTTCCGCGAACTTGGCCACAACATTGACCATCTTCTGGAGCTCGGTGCGACTGTGAGCGATGAGGGCCACGTCGTCCGCGTATAGAAGTGCCTTGATGTCGTTCAGCCGCTTCACATCCGTGATCTTGAGGGCACTCGCCAGCCGATCACACAGCTCATCCATAAAGACGTTGAAGAGTGTGGGAGAGAGAGGGGACCCCTGTTGGACGCCTACACCCTCCAGTACTTCGGGGGTGAGTGCTCCATCAACTAGCACTTGCGACGAAGTCTGCTCGTAGCACCTGCGTAGCGTGCGCCAGAACTTGCCCCTTACACCCAGCTTCCAGAGCCTCTCAAATAGACCATCTCTCCAAACAGACGGGAAAGCCTTGCGTAGATCGACGAACAGGACATACGACTCCCGCTTCTGCTGCTGACGCCCCTTCAACCTCTGCCAAAGGGTAAAGACCTGATCCGTAGTGCGACGCCCCGGGCGGAAGCCTCCCTGCTCTGGACGTAGCTTATCCGGGCCATCCACGAAGAGCGTTAGACGAGTAGCTAATAAGGACAGATACAGCTTACCAAGGCAACTAATAATCGAGATATCCCTCCAGTTGTCAGGATCCGTAGGATCCCCACCCTTGGGGATATTGACGATGATTCCCTTGCCCCAAGCTTTTGGAGTCCTCTCGGCTTCTCGAATCCAGTTGAAGTACTGCGTTAAGTAGCCATTGATGTAGGCGCCGCCATACTTGAGCATCTCGTTCTTCACTTTGTCCTCGCCACAAGCTTTGTGGTTATTCAGGGCACGTTGCCTTGCAAGGACCTCCTCTTGCGTGAACGGCTTGTCCAGCTCTTCGCAAGTGTCTTCACCTACTTCGTGCTCCTTCATAGCCCGGGCCACCTCATCTCTGAAGCGATCGTTCCAGTGGAACTGCCGCTTAGCTTCGGCTTCCTCCCACTCCAGCGAGCCTGCTTCTGCACAGCACTCCACCACAACAGCCGCACTTGCCGGATTTTCCCGTGGCTTCACCGAATTTTTCCGAAATTCCTCCCACCGAGCGACCTTTTCCGGCAGCGTACACGCCAGTGAGCCATCCTCCCTTTGCACCGGCGCGGAGACCTTCGTTCTGCGTGCCCCGCCAAGCCGCTTCGCGAGTAGCCAAAAGCGCTTTGAGGATTGCTCGCGTTGACATTTGACCGCTTCTTCCTGCACTTGCTTGAAGGAGGCGGACTTCTTGGCCCGAGTTGCCTTCCGAATTTGCTTGCGGAGCCGTAGCCAATTCAGACGGGCTTCCGCATTCGATTCATCCCTCCTGTATGCTGCGTAGGCCTCCCGGCGCTGCTGAATGAGCTCCTTTAGCTCCCCGTCGAACCAATTGTTGGTGAAACGGGGTCGTATACATCTGGAGCCAAGGACCCGGTGCGCCGCCATTCGGAAGGACTGCGCCACTCGCTCGGTGACGTCATCTACCACCCGTTGGCTGTCGGCACCACCCGATAGGTCAAGCTCAGGCAGCTGATGTACTCCAAGCTTCTGTAGGCAATGCTGGAATACGTCATCGAACTTGTCGCGTAGATAATCCAGCGCTTGCTTCGCAGCGTGATCATTACCCGAGACACCAGCACCAATAAGCTTATCAACACGAAAGGACCTGTAAGGTTTCGCAGCCCGCTTTGGCCGGCGCTGGCCGCTCCACGTCAGTTCGGCCCATACTGCCTTGTGGTCCGTATCAAGATCATCTTCGCATACTCCGAACTTTGCTCCAGATGCCAAGCCAGGCGACGCGCAGATGTAATCGAGGAGGTGCTTGCCTGTGCCCATGCCGCGCTGCTCACGCCGGGACCACCAGTAGGACCCTTCCACTGGGCACGAGAAGCCGCTCAGATTTCGCAGGCCCGTAGCGACGAGGACAGCCGCGAGTCTCTTGCCGTTCTCCGAACGTACCGGTGCTCCCTTATCATCGACCTCCCCGTGCTGACCGACGATG
>WBZZ01000169.1:145000-146403 GCA_019918135.1 Paulinella micropora
ATTATTATTATTATGGACACCGTGATAGCCCAGTGGTCAAGTTCTACCATCTGGGCCCTGTCGCCAGTTCGATTCCCGTCGGTGCCACCAGTATTTTCATTGAACATACCGGTCTATTTCTGGACCAGTATTTTCATTGAACATACCGGCCCGTCTGGAAGTGTTGGAACTGCCCTTGCGGGGGTGTCATTAGAGCTTATCGTCAATTCTTCGTACTCCCCTCACGGGTGAGAGGATGGAGGCGCATGTGCAGAAATGCATCAGCCATTGACAGAGAAGCACTATTATTATTATTATTATTATTATTATTATTATTATTATTATTATTAATGGAGGCACATGTCCAGGATCTGGATCTGATGCTATAGTCTGAGGAAGCCTATTATTATTATTATTATTATTATTATTATTATTATTATTATTATTATTCCCCTCACGGGTGAGACGATGGAGGCGCATGTGCAGATTTGCATCAGCCATTGACAGAGAAGCGCTATTTTTATTATTATTATTATTATTATTATTATTATTATTATTATTATTATTATTATTATTATTATTATTATTATTATTATTATTATTGGACACCGTGATAGCCCAGTGGTCAAGTTCTACCATCTGGGCCCTGTCGCCAGTTCGATTCCAGTCGGTGCCACCAGTATTTTCATTGAACATACCGATCCGGCTGGACCAGTATTTTCATAGAACATACCGGCCCGTCTGGAAGTGTTGAAACTGCCCTTGCGGGGGTGTCATTAGAGCTTATCGTCAATTCTTCGTACTCCCCTCACGGGTGAGACGATGGAGGCGCATGTGCAGAAATGCATCAGCCATTGACAGAGAAGCACTATTATTATTATTATTATTATTATTATTATTATTATTATTATTATTATTATTATTATTATTATTATTATTATTATTATTATTATTATTATTATTATTATTATTATTATTATTATTATTATTATTATTATTATTATTATTATTATTTATTGACACCGTGATAGCCCAGTGGTCAAGTTCTACCATCTGGGCCCTGTCGCCAGTTCGATTCCCGTCGGTGCCACCAGTATTTTCATTGAACACACCGGTCTATTTCTGGACCAGTATTTTCATTGAACATACCGGCCCGTCTGGAAGTGTTGGAACTGCCCTTGCGGGGGTGTCATTAGAGCTTATCGTCAATTCTTCGTACTCCCCTCACGGGTGAGACGATGGAGGCGCATATGCAGAAATGCATCAGCCATTGACAGAGAAGCACTATTATTATTATTATTATTATTAATATATGTATATATATATAATATGTACATAAAAATATATGTATATATGTATATACATCAATCCATCTGAAATGTCGATAGGCCTGAAAGAACAGGCTGCCAATTTGCCCAGGGCGG
>WBZZ01000170.1:15000-17500 GCA_019918135.1 Paulinella micropora
CTGCGGGCCAAAACACCTCTCTAACTACATCTCAGTAGTATTACATCTCGGCTCTGCCGGCCCCTCCATCTTATAATAATCATTAACCGACAAAAATTCAGGCAACTTGAACGGGCGCCGGAAAACACATTGTCACTATCATACCGTGAGTGGCCAGACTGGCAGTGTCAACGGTCAAGCCATGGCCACTGATGAACCACTGCGGACTGAATGTGACGTGGTTACTCACAAAACTTCAACTGAATTCTGCAGGCGTGACAGCCTTCCTGAGGAGACAAAATTTTCAAGCAAAAATTCACGGTAAATATTAATAGGTTTTTTTTTCCCTTTTTTTTTTTTTTTTTTTTTTTTTTTTTTTTTTTTTTTTTTTTTTTTTTTTTTTTTTTTTTTTTTTTCTGCAACGAAGGTAGGTGGAAATTAACTTGAACTCGTTTCACTTGGGTTTTGCGGTTAAAAAATTTTGCCGCTCCCTGAAGCAGTGAAAGCTTCCGAGAGCGGCGGTACGGCCAAAGGGTTAATATTAATAATACAGTATTATACAATACCGGTAAGCATTTTTTTTTTCTCCCACTGCACAACTTTTAGTAATTGAATAACGCTTGCTTTTCATTAAGCTTAAAAGGAAGCCGGCATGTAAGTAGGTGAACACTATAAAAAATTCCGTTATTCAAATTTTATTTTGATCTTTTCTTACAAAAAGTATTGGCGTACAAGGTCAATACTGAGGCTAGTAATTTTAAACTGTTGGTCTGCTCCTAGATCTAATGCCAGTGGCTCGCATCGCTCATGAGGCCGCCCTCCCCGAACTGCTCGAGAGCGACGTAAGCGCGGGCAAGAAAACTGTCCCAGCCGGCGGGACCTATACATACATATACATACACATCTTCATCTTCATCTACATCTTCATCTACATCTACATCTACATCTACATCTACATCTACATTTACATCTACATTTACATCTAAATCTAAATCTGCATCTACATCTACATCTACATCTACATCTCCATCTCCATCCAGATCCACATCGACATAGATATCCATACCGCCCCACGGCGAGGTGGAAGGCGCCTCTGCCCTTGTCCTGCCACTGTCGTTCCAAATGGAGGTGAAGCTACTGGGAAGAACACTTGGACTATAGTCGCCTGATAGTATGAGTAGGTAGGTAAATAGGTAGGTAGGTAGGTAGGTGGCTAGGTAGGTAGGTAGGTAGGTAGGTAGGTAGGTAGGTAGGTAGGTAGGCAGGAAGGTAGGTTAGGTAGGTAGGTAGGTAGGTAGATAGGTAGGTAGATAGGTAGGTAGGTAGGTAGGTAGATAGGTAGGTAGGCAGGTAGATAGATAGATAGATAGATAGATAGATAGATAGATAGATAGATAGATAGATAGATAGATAGTAGATTAGTAGATAGATAGATAGATAGATAGATAGATAGATAGATAGATAGATAGATAGACATATAGATTTGCCTGTTGCGTTGATGTCGATCTGCGAGGCACGCCGATTCCAATCCGCTGCTGCCACGCTGCATCATACATACATGCATACATACATACATACATACATACATTCATACATTACATACATTACATACATAACATACATACATACATACATACATACATACATACATACATACATACATACATACATACATACATACGTTGCGTAACGTAACGTACGTACATACCATACATACCATACATACAGAAATACAGACATACATACATAAATACATACATACATGCATACATACATACATACATACATACATACATACATTCATACATACATACATACATACATACATACATACATACATACATACCTGTTCTTACGCGGTCCGGGAAGCGGCCGACGCGTTGACACAACCGTCTATAGGTACGAAGGTAGGTAGGTAGGTAGATAGATAGATAGATAGATAGATAGATAGATAGATAGATAGATAGATAGATAGATAGAGAGAGAGAGAGATAGATAGGATAGGATAGGATAGATAGATAGATAGATAGATAGATAGATAGATAGATAGATAGATAGATAGATAGATAGATAGATGAGATGTCGCAAAGGAATGCAGTCCTTGCAAAGGAACGCAGTTTCACATCAAACAATAATTTGTGTACTGTGCATGTGTCCGGGATGGGAATCACGGGTAGACTGTGTTCTGGAAAAAGAAGAGGAGGAAGGACGTTGAAGAAAAAGGCAATCTAGGAATGGAGAGTGGGAGGATAAGGAAGAAGAGAAAGAAAAGGAAGCCGTTAGTCCAAGTGTTTTGAGCACCGTAAGCTTGCGCAAGCTACAATGATGACATTGTGTAAAGGCCTAAACCCCCGAAGGGACCTAGCCCGGGCTATGCAACACTGGACGGCTATGACGGAATGCAGGATGAGAGATAAGGGGAGGATGAGAGGGAGGGCGGATTGGAGTTCTTCTTCAATGTCTTTCCATACGCTTGGTGTTGATGGCAAAATCAGGTGCTTTCTTCTTTCGATTGGTTCTT
>WBZZ01000170.1:37500-40000 GCA_019918135.1 Paulinella micropora
AGATAGATAGATAGATATATAGATAGATAGATAGATATAGATGGATAGCTACCTCATCCACCACTAGGATCTTGAGCTCGTTACACGTGGAGGACACCTGTGATAGTGCGTCATGTACTGTCATGTCATGTACTGTCATGTACTGCCATGTACTGCCATGTACTGCCATGTACTGCCATGTACTGCAAGGTAAGGTAAGGTAAGGTAAGGTAATGTAATGTAATGTAATGTAATGTGATGTAATGTAATGTAATGTCATATAATGTCATATAATGTCATATAATGTAATGTGATGTAGTGTAGTGTAGTGTAGTGTAGTAGTGTCGTGTAGTATAATGTCATATAATGTCATATCATGTAATACATGTAATGTAATGTAATGTAATGTAACGTAACGTAACGCAAAACGTAACGTAACGTAACGTAATGTAACGTAACGTAATGTAATGTAATGTAATGTAATGTAACGTAATGCTGTGTAATGCTGTGTAATGCTGTATCAACTTATGCCATATCGTCTCCTTCACACCCTATCACCTGAGCCTTGGCGGTCAGCAGCTTTTCCTTGGCGTCCTTCAAGCGCGCTAGCTCTTTGCGAGTCTTGTCCACTGCTGTCTTCTTAGCCCCTGCTGGCAGCTTGCCCGCGGACGGCGGCGTAGACACCTGACACAAAGATAGATATAGATAGATGAGGTATCGACTAATGTCAGAAAAAAGGAGCTTCTGATTTCGTCAACCAAGGAAGTCTGTGGGTAAAGTATTAACCCGATGCCCAGCTAAGCCGTGATGTTTGCACGGAAGGGACTGATACAGGCGATACCAAGGCGGGGCCAGGGCTCGTTCCATAAGCGCCCCTTGCAGAACGAGCTCCCACCTCCATTACAGAGGACCCAGTGAGCAGATGGAGTTTCGAGACTGTCGACAGTCTAGTATAAACCGACAGAGCACTGTGGGTTTTATTCCGGGCTCAACAAGCGAGAAAGGGCACCCTGAGGGAACAGGATTGTGCTTCCCGTCGCTATTTTGGCATGTGACTTATAGGCGTATGGCTAGGCACACATAAAGCACCCCACCACGGGCCCAGCACACCCACACCATCCCCTAATTCTCTGTCTGTCGACAGATGGCACCCATTTCAAAAAACCAAGCCCAAGGGAGGGTCAGTGACACCTCAAGTGGCCTTGGGTTCACTCCGTGGAGTAAGTGATGAGATCAACTGATGAGATATCGACTAATGTCAGAAAAAAGGAGCTTCTGATTTCGTCAGATAGATAGATAGATAGATAGACAGATAGACAGACAGACAGACAGACAGACAGATAGACAGACAGACAGACAGACAGATAGATAGATAGATAGATAGATAGATAGATAGATAGATAGATAGATAGATAGATAGATAGATAGATAGATAGATAGATAACTAAGAGACCTCGTTGGCTGCAGCTAAGCTGTGCTCATCAGACGTCAAGACTGCATCCATCACTTCGCCTGCTGCTGCCATGGTGTCGCCTATGCCTCGTAACGCGTGATAGCTCAGCGCAGGATCGTCCCACAGCAGCGAGGGCGGAGACAGAGACTACATACATACATACATGCATGCATGCATACATACATACATACATACATACATACATACATACATATATACATACATATATACATACATACATACATAAATACATACATCATACATACATACATACATACATACATACATACATACATACATACGTGCATACATACATGCATGCATGCATACATACATGCATGCATTACATGACATCAATAATACGTTGATGCACACCTTGCGAAGGGACAGCAGCAGCGCCTGCGAGGGCGAGTTGAAGACTGTGGGCGCGTCCTCGCCAGCTAGGCCGAGCGCGGCTTGCACAACGAAGGTAGAGATCAGCCCTTGAATCAGCAAACGCTGCACCTGCATCACTTCGCGCAGCAGTTCCATAGCCGCTAGTTTCTGGGCCAGGTCCTCTGTAGCCTGGAAAGAAAACTTCAACACCAGAGCCTGCATGGCTTTGGCTAGCACCGACTGCGCGCTGGAGGCCGCCCCTGCGCCGCCTTTCGCCTCATCGCTGGGAAACCCGTCTTCGTCACTGCGGTTGCTGGGCGGGCGGTTCGAGGAGGCGGAGGAAGGGATCTCTACCACTGTTGTTGAGTCGAATGTTGAGCAGTTCAGGCCGGCCCCGTGGCTCTGGTTCAGCCGGCCCGGTCCGTCGTGGGCCGGCTGATCCTGCTCGTTGCCGCTATGTCCCATATCCTCGCCGGTGGCGCCACCACTGCCCGTATTACCCGCGCTGCTGGCCGCGCCGCCCTCATTGCCAATATGTCCCACGTCCGGCCCGGCCTGACCTCTTTGGCCCGAGTCTACTCCCCCCTGTTCTTTACCCTCTCCTGCGCTGCTAGCGCGGCTAGCTGCTCCAGTATGTCCGCCGACCAGCGAGGCCAGCTCCTCCACGATGGAGAAGAGCAGAGGCGGCACCTC
>WBZZ01000171.1:0-10000 GCA_019918135.1 Paulinella micropora
GTGATGCCTACAGGCCGTGTTGATCTTTTTCAAGTCAAGTTTTGCTTTAGTTAGATGGACTCTCCTTGGGGGAAAGGGATATTAATAAAAAAAAATCAACTGTGAGTGTGAGGAAATAGGAGCATACTGTGACACGTCTGGTGTTTGGACAGGGTAGGAACTTACGAGAAAGGAGACACAGACATAGCACATAAGCTGTGTGGGAAGCAGTGGTGTGTGTGTACGTGTTGTGTACTTTCTGTTCAAGTTTTGTCTCATCTCAGCCTCTATTCCTTTTCTCACTTCTACATGGCCCACGGTGACATTAATGCAGAAGAGGAGGAGGATGTTAGCGTTGGTCATTACTATTTCAATTTAATGCACCGTTACTTAGGTAGTTGATTTGTCAATAGACCGGACAGGCAATAATGCCAATGTTAACAGAAATGCGTAAGACCTATACCTAAGTTAGTCAGTCTGTGACGTGGCGGGAAGTCAAAGCGTCAGTTCTTTTATTATACGAGTTATTAAAGTGCGTTTCCATACTGCGTTGGTAGTCTTGCTAGGTAGCCCGGATAGACTCTGAAAGGGGTCGGTAAAGGTTCCACGATGGGTAGCTTCCCAAAGGTTATGAGCCTTGGAACTGAGAAAACAATGGGTTTAAAGCAAGAGTACATCCCGCAGTTGGATGGTACCACTCGGAATTATTCCGACTTCCGTTACAAGCTAGTGAACTATGCAAAGGGCATCAGTGCCTGGCATGGTGAGTGCGTCACGCTGGCATTTGATGACCCAGCAAAGGCAAAGGTTAAATATCCTTATGACCCAGTCAAAGCATTGGAGATTGAGGAGAGGGAGTTGCCTGATGAACCTGACTCAGAGGACACCCCTGATGTAGACTCTGACGATGAAGGCAGTTCGTCAGACGCAGGTAGACAGAGACCCAAAACACTGAAGAAAGATGATAGCAAGACACCCTCCGAAGACAAACCGAAGGATTGGGCGAAGCTAACTGATGAACAAAAGAAAAACTGGAGAGAGAAAAGAGCAAAGAAAATGAAGCATGAGAAACGAAGACAGTCGATACGAGCACACACACTAAGAGTGAAAGTAGTACAGAAAGAAAAGAAGCATTATGAGCGCGCATGCGAACACTACAACTCATTCTGTTGCTTTTTCTCACCCTGTCGTCGTTCGATATTTGCGTACTACGACAGTCACAGGACCGATAAAGCTGATAGAGGCAGTGAGAGCCAAGTTCGGATCAACAAGAACATAAAAGCGCAAATTTTCGAGAACATGTATCCAAAACCCGGACAACATGGTGATGCATGGTTGAATGATTATGTTGCAATGAAGGGAGAGGTAGAAATTCACAGAACTCACCCATTCGACGAAGATGACCTCATAAGATCCCTGCTTGCAAAGCTTGCAAAACACCCCGCATACGGAGAGAACTTCAAAGCACTCTACTTCAACCTACCCACCAACCTTAGACCACGATTTGATGACTAGTGGACAGCGCGAGAGACACATGGGCGTTGTGGAGAAAGGATAAGTGGAGAGGGGAAGAGAGGAAGGAGAGACCTGAAAAGCCCACGAGGCAGAAGAGGGAGACAAACCTCTTAGCAGGTGATAAGGGAGATGAGGACGAAGGGGGTAAGGGCAAGTTCAGAAAATTCAAGAAGAAGGAAGAATGGTGGCTCAAAGTCACTTGTTACGAATGTAATGAGAAAGGTCATACCAAGAAGTATTGCCCAGCAAAGAAACCCCGTAAGAAAGCTCAAGCGAGTGAAGACAAGAACGATAACAAAAAGAAAAAAGGAAAACCTCACAGCAATAAGCACAAAAAGTCTCTCAAAGACAAAGACATGAACCTCATTAGAGAGGAAGAAGAAGAGGGGGACACAGAGACTGATAGTGACGCTTTGCTCGTCTTCATTAGGGGAGATGTCCTAGACGACCCTGGGGAAACCCCTGACGAAGAGAAAGGCAGGGAGAGAGCGAATGTCGAGTCTGGGGAACCTCAGATTGAGCCAGGTGTTCGTCCCCTGTCGACAAATAGAAGTGACGGAGGGAGTCCCTCCGCCACACCAATCTCACGCTCTCAGAGTCAGCTAACAAGGGACACCTCCACAAGCACCCCACAGCGTCAAAACACAGTCCCCAAATCACCTCTGAGAACCCTTGAGAGAGAGACCGAGGTCCCTTAAATGCCATGGCAAGAACAAAAGAATAGTCCTTGTCAGATCTCTCTTGAGAAAGACAAAAGGGGTTCAAATGCTCTGCAAGCTTCAAGGTTGATACAAGGACTATTTTGCGGGTATCATGCAAAGAAACAGGACAAAGAGTATCCTCTACTTGACTTAGCTGTAAGCCCCGACCTCCGTCCCCCCAAGTCCCCTTACTACCCTGTTTGCGTGAGGATGCAAAAGCGAGAGGGACAGTCATGCCACACAACCTCACTACCACATTCACCAACCAGTCTCCACAGACGGAGGGAGAGAGCAAGCAAAAGGGATTGAAAAAGGAAGTGAGGGGGAGCAGGCGTGTAGAGACATCACCGCAAAAACACACCTCCACCACACAAACACCTCACACCGCATCACCCACTCATGTCACACAAACAGAAGACACATCAATGCAAAGAGAGAGCAGTGAGGAAGAAGAAGGACAGGAAGAGATGGAGGAGTCATACTATGACAGTGAAAATGACTCTCGATGTTCTGATGAGACCAGACATGACATGGCAATGGCATCATGCTTAGATAATAGTGATGTTGACCCGGAATTTCTAACATTTGCGCGGAGGGGCAATGTTAAGAAATATTTTGAAAAACACTGCATTATCAGGAAGACTCACGCTAAGAGTGGGAGTCCGGCTTCTGCCGGACTACCCAGTGTTGCCGTAGGGACCGGGGAGGCCAAGGGGAAGCAGCGGGAAGACGCAGCAGCAACCCGACACCACAAACAAGTCCAAAACCTCAAACCCAACCACACATCAACACGCCACCCGTCATCACTTTCAAAGACATAGAACAGCTCGTTCAACAACTCACAACAACATGCATCAGAGAAAGCAGTGGTGAGGTAAAGAGAGTGAGTGAAGGGAAGTTAGTGCTAGATGAGTTTTTGACAGATGTGGTGAGGCGATAGAAGGAGTGTATATCGCACAACACTATCTCCACCAACACAAACCAAAGCAGCAACACTTCACAACCACCAGCACCATCACAACACAAGAACAGCAAACAGAACTACGCACTAGTGTTAGATGGGGAAGGGGGGCGAGACAGAAAGAGCACGATAGTTCAGAATAGCGGGTCGTCGCGAGACATAGCATCCAACCCTGAGATGTTACACGACATTAAGTCCGTTCCCCCTGTCAAGCTAATTACAGGTAATGGAGAGTGTGAGGTAGGACAGGAGGGGACGGCAAGAGTGACGCGCATCAATGGACACGGTAGGCCAATTACGGTGTCAAGGCCAATGCTCCTTGACGCCAGGCTACCCGTGAATATGCCTCAACCGGCAGGATGGATAACACCCATCACCGGTCAATCATCCACCAAAATGGACAGCTAGTCATACTCAAACACCCCATAAGATTAGATGAGAAAGACGTACTGGTAAGAGGTAGGCTCATGTCAACCCTTCTTTACAGATGGGACGATGAATTTGACACCCCATTAGACATAAATGAGCGTTATGAACCCCCACAGAATAAGAAAAGAGATGTGGTGGGGTAAAAAGGGAGGGAAACCCCAGGAGAGAAAGACAGAAGCGTAGGCGGACAGAAGGCAAAACAGGGGAGGTAACGCTGTAATATTCTTATCCCTGCAAGCCTGGTGCAATTAGAAAGGTAGATATAGAATTGTTCCATTATGCATGTGGACACTATAGCATTAAGAAGATGAGAGCTTTGGCAAATGCATAAGGCATAAAGCTAGTAGGAGATGAGAGGAAAGTAGAATTGTGCGAATCATGCATGATAGGTAAGGCAAAGCAGTTGCCTAGGTTTAAAGTTAATAAGATAGAGAGAGCTAGTAAGCCAGGAGTAGTATTACACATAGACACCGGAACGTGGTCAGCACGGTCAATACACGGTAAGAGACATAAATTTTCGGTCACGGACGATTACTCGTTGTTTATTAAGGATTTCTTATCTTGCGCATAAGAACGAATTCATTGACTGCATCAAGCAGGCGGTAGCATTTTATAAGAGACAGACAGGAAACAAAATACAAGAAATTAGATGTGATCAAGAGTTTGATGTCCCGAAAGAAGTGATAGAGTGGTGGAAGCCTAGTCAGTTTATTTGGAAAACGTCAGCAACGGGGGACAAAGATGGTAACCTTATCGCTGAAAAAGCCAATGACATTACGGCTGGGGCCGCAAGAGCCATGCGTTACCATGCCCACCTGCCCATTTCTTTCTGGGCAGAGATGGAACATTCGGCAACCACTCTACATAACATTTTGCCTGCCACCCAAGGACCTAGGAAGGGGATGTCTCCATTTGAGCAGTTATTAGGAAGGAAACCGTTTTTGAAGCACCTTAGACCGATAGGCTGCATGGGAGTAATGTATACAGGCAAGGGTAGAAAGGGACAGTTTAGAGGAAAGAAAGTTATGCTAGTAGGGTATGACTTATTTAGAGGGTTATATATAGTGTGGGACGGTAGGAAAGTAGTAACAGGAGTTAGAAACGTGCGGTTTAACCCGTACGTGATAGGAAAGGAAGCACATCCAGAGAGAACAGTCAAGTGGGATGAGGATGTAGCTGAGGGGGAGAGTGAGAGTAAGGATGTCGATGTTGAACAAACACACTCCACACCCACTACCACCACAGTCGCCACCACCCACACACAAGAGGACACGACACAGACTCATGACGACGACGACACATACGACAATGTCGATGACGTTAGTCAGTCAGATAGTCAACAAGGACAGGGGGAGTGTGGAGGGGAAACAGGGGGAGTCAGCATAGATCACAAACACACACAAACACAAGATAGCTTTTCAACACAGGACATCGACACCACACCGACAGCTGCACCCCATCCCACCGACACAACCCCACAGACAAACAACACAGGACTAGGACATGCACACGCAGATGCATCTGATCCTCAAGCACAGCATGAGAGAAGAGCATATGAAGAGAGTGAGCAACCTAGTAAAGGAAGAACATGGGAGCAGAGTGACAAGATCACAGAAGCTAACATAGTTCAAGAAGGAAAACGAATAAGACGACAGGCACAACAACAACCACCACAAGCACAACAACCACCATCACGACCGCACAGTGAACTAAAACGAAAAGAAAAAGTAGTTGAGGTTTCAGGAACTAGAGGGAGTGAGAGTGAGAGTTCTTGCAAGAGAGTGGGGAGGGGAGTGGGCAGAGAAGACTTACGGAGAGGGCTGGGAGCGTTACTAAAGTGCGCACATGCATAGTAAAGCAGAAGTGTGCCCCCAAAGAGAGGTTAAAAGTCAGAAAACAACCTAAGCAATCTCACTTTGTACAGTTTGAGGACAGACTAGAGAAGATGCTAGACTCTGAGATCAATAAGTACAAGGTAAGTGAGGGGTAGTCCGTATTGCCTGCTGGAGAGTTGGAGAGTGCTATGTTATGTTATGACACATGCATGAATGAACCAAATGAACTTTTGCTTTATTTTAACATTCGTGTGCCTAAAGAGATAGCTGAGCAGGGATTGACAGCGAAAGAGTTGTTAGAGGGCATGAGGAAAGAGATTCAATCTCTTAAGGACTTTAAGACATACACATGGGTTAACTTTAGCGAAGCCAAAAAGGCTGGCGTTAGCAAGATAGTTAGGCTCACATGGGTTCACAAAGTAAAGATAGACGAGAACGGAAGGAAGTTTGTTAAGTCTAGATTAGCTTTAAGAGTAGACATGTTAGAGCCAGGAGTTAGCTTCAACCCAGACCAATTGTTTGTCCCTTGTGCCTCACATCGCTCACTGCTCATGCTTGCCAAACTAACTGCCTGGCATGATAATAAGCTTTACGGAATTGATTTCAAAAATGCCTACTTAAATGCCCGCATGCAAGATCCCGTATTTGCCTGAGTGACCCACCCGAAGCAATGGATAGAGAGGGGAAAGAGGGGATGATATTGCGTGTTGATGGAGCGTTATATGGTGCGCCTCAGGCAGGTAGAAGGTGGTATGACATACTAGCCCCTAAGTTAGTAAAGCTAGGATTTAGGCTGTTAGACTCCGACTTATGCATGTTCGTAGAGAAAGACAAGCTAGGCCCTATAAGAGAAGCGATAATGGGAGTATTTCACGTGGATGATTTAATATTTTCCGCACCTAACAAACAAGCTTATGAAAAGATCGCGTCTGCGTTAGAACGGTACTACCCACTCAAAACGTTAGGAATCGCAAAAGAGTTCAAAGGGATAGAGATAGTGCATGAGAAAGGCAGAATCGTTTTGCACCAAAGAAAGTGCCAATTGCAAATTTTACGTGAGACTGGATACGCAAATTCTCGTCCGGTCAGTACCCCAGCGGTAGACCAAACACCGGAAGCAATGTCGGAAGATGCAGCTTTGCGTAAAATGTCTATTCCGAGTATAGTAGGCAGTTTGCTTTGTTTAGCCAAGATGACAAGACCAGATATTGAACAAGCTCTTAACGCTGCAAGCGTCATGCAAACCATAGACAAGGGAGTAACTTACGCTATGTTAGGCAGAATCATACGCTATTTAATCAAGTCTTTTCGCGGTATAGCGTTTAACGGGCCAAAATCCGTTCAAGAGGGTGTGTCGTACCCTAAGATCACTTTGTGACCCGATGCCGCTCACAAAGTCTGTTTGAAGACGGGTAATTCTCGCACAGGTTTTATAATCTTGTGGGGAGGAGACCCAATAGGTTGGCTTTCAAAAAGACAGAGTAGGATAGCACTTAGTTCAAATGACGCGGAAATTTACGCAGCTGCTGAATGCATAAGAGAAGGACTAGCAATAGGCCATGTCAGACAGGAACTCGGAATTCCGCAAAAAGTTGCAGTAGAAATTTTCGAGGATACTTCGCAAACAATTCTCGCGGGTGAAAGAGGACTATCCGGACCCCGCACCAAACATTTGCCTCTCGAATTACACTTCATTCATCACCTTCAGAGAGATGGAGAGATAAAGTTTATAAAGGTAGGAACCTAAAAGCAGATAGGAGATTTACTCACCAAACCGTTGCCGCGCGAGCAGTTTACTTATTTGCTCAACAAATTCACTGTTATCATTCCGGGTGAACCGGAATGACTACGGGTGTTTCACCTATGTTTCGTGCAAGAACAAAACACGAAACATAAGTGAAACACCCGCTTTGTGTGAGTTGTTCAGTATTGTCGATGCCGGACTGGAAGCCGTGGAATCTTCGATCGATGTCGTGGCTGGACTCCGTACCCTGGGATAGGGTCATAGACCAATATACGGAATGGGGAATCAACCCGCGGCGCGGAGTTTCTAAAGCTAAAGCACGGACGATACCCGAGACAGGAAATAGAACAGCTTCGGGAGCTCGAGGAAGAACGGGACGATGATACAGAACAGGAATAAATGGGAAATAGATGAGGGCGCAACGGAAGACGGCAATGCGCACGATGGCGATGAGCTACGCGGTGAGCTTGACTAGCCCCCAGGCCTCGCGGTGGCCAGTGGGGAGAATTCCTGACTTTTCTGGCGTCAGGTGTGCGAAAATTAAGGAAGGTCTCATTTTATCGCATACAGCTTGCTTTCCTTTCTTTTCACTTGTTTCCTCACACCCCTAACGTTTTTTGATATATATATATATATATATATATATATATATATATATATATATATATAGTTTTTAGTGACTTTTGATACCGTCCCCTTACGGGAAGCGCTTGCAAATTTTTCATTTGCTTCAGAATTATAAAATACTTATGACGGTAGTTGTAACATTGACAAATAACCAAGGGGAGCGTTGGTCATTACTATTTCAATTTAATTCACCGTTACTTAGGTAGTTGATTTGTCAATAGACCGGACATTCAATAATGCTAATGTTAACCGAAATGCGTAAGACCTATACCTAAGTTAGTCAGTCTGTGACGTGGCGGGAAGTCAAAGCGTCAGTTTTTTTATTATACGAGTTATTAAAGTGTGTTTCCATATCGTGTGCGTTGGTAGTCTTGCTAGGTAGCCCGGCGGATAGACTCTGAAAGGGGTCGGTAAAGGTTTCACGATGGGTAGCAAGCCGCCGTATGCTACACAGTATGGTGCGGGGACTATCGGAGGCCTGAGGTGCCTCTGGCTCGCAGAGTCGGTGTTCGAAGGAATGGGCTGACACCGTTCGTTGTGTAATTTCATTACTCCTTGGGCCCGGGGTTGTATCCAAACTCACAAACTTGAAGCGTTCTTCACGTAGTATATATACTATAATAGTACAAATTATTATTAATATTAATATTATTAATAAAAGTAGTTTAGTGGGAAGAAAAAAGAAAAAAAAGAGGCTTAAAAAAAAAAAAAAAAGTTTGAAAAAAAAAAAAAAAAAACTCAGCCACAAGTGCCAGTGACTAGGACAATATTCAATCACTCAGGTTTATGACAAGGCTAGAATCATCATGAGTCTGAGCTGCTCAGCCTGATGCTATTATCATTAATAATACTGATAGTATTGGCGACGCTGAACTTGAGCCATCCTTTAAGGCTGTTGAATTTTTGAAGCTGAAGGCCCTCACGCCAAGAGCTTTCTTGAAGCTGCAGTCATTTAGTTGGTTACAGGCCGGGAGCTTATGGGACCGCGCGTATCTATGGTCAGCCCGGGGCCGGGCTTTGCTTGTAATGACTACGGGGCCTGGCCAAGCCTTCCTTTGTGGTTGTACTTGATTATATATAACTCATGGATACGTGGCGGTCCCGGCCAGCTCCAAAATAAAAGGATACTGGTACAGATTTAATTATACTTTTCGCTCCGGGTAGCAACACGATTATTTGGTGGATTCAAACCAACTTGCTGAGACAGTATACTTGACCATGTACGGTTGTCTTTGCACGCCCAGCTTTAATAGTTATTTAATGACAGGGGTTTAATGGACCACGAGTGACCATGCTCGCCCCTTTGCTAAAGGCTGGTTAGTGTTAGGGCTGTGAGAGGGCTGTGAGGTGTGTTGAGCTTTGGCGGCAAGCTCAGTTTAGTAATTTGTAGTTGGAAAGACTGGGGATTACGGGACCTCAAGTGTCCTTGCTCACCTAGTTGCTAGGAGCGATGATCGTCCGTACAGAGCTTGGACGCGGTGCTGGGGGGTCCAGGTTGGTGTTTGGAGCAGGGGAGTAGCTCGCTTATTGCTACTTCCTCCGACTGCATTTTTTCCTCCTACCTGGATGCAGCTGCTTAGTGCGTCTCGGAACGGAGCCAACTACCCTCTCAATTTGTTGTACATATTAGTGTAGGGGCCATCGCGGTCGATGAAGTTGAGCAGTTGCATCCGCATAATTCGACCGGGCCAGTTGGTTCACAATGTTTTATGCCCATGCGCCGCGCCAAATTTGACGTTCCTTGCAGACTTCGCCCAATAATCAAGAAAGGACAGTCCAGGCGATAGCTCAGCCATATCACTCACGGAACTGGAGACGACATATACGCAATATAACGTAACATAACTTGACAGAACATGACGTGACATGACGTGCCATAACATAACATGCATAACATGTCATAACATGCATAGCATGCATAACATAACATAACATAACATAACATAACTTAACATAACATAACAAAACATGACATAACATAACATGACATGACATAACATAACATAACATAACATAACGTAGCATGAAATGACATAACATAAGACAACATAACATACCATAACATGACATAACATGACATAATACAATATAAAATGACATAAACATGCCATAACATGACATAATATGACATAACATAACATACCATGACATAGCACAACACAACACAACACAACATGGCGTAACATACGATGACGTAACATAACGTAAC
>WBZZ01000171.1:25000-30000 GCA_019918135.1 Paulinella micropora
CCTCCCTATCTTCGCTTCTTCGGGGTTGCCTAACTGGAATACATGATGACGCGCACGTTGGAGAGGGGCTTCAGTCGGTCCCAATGCCTTGCCAGTGCCTTGCTGCGTTGCCGTGCCTTGCCCCATGCATTCACAACCTCCACCGTTGCATTTCTAACTGAGCAGCTTCGGCTGGGATTACTATACTTGTCTGTAAGACCCTATAGGTACCGCTAGGTTCGCGCCTTCTATACCCACGTGGGGGAAGGAGTTTCAGCGGCACGCCGTCCGATCTGGCTCCACTCGGGACACCCGTACCTCATGATGTGTATTGTTAGGAGCAGCTGAAAGTCCATAAGGCATGAGAGTAGAGGCGTTGGCGATGCGATGGAGAGTGTGTGTAGTGCGTGAGGCAGGTTCTGGCGACGCTGGGGGTGCTGGCGGGCGCCGAAGGGCACGAAGCGACACGGCAGCGTCCAGTGACACCGGCGGAAATGCGTGTAGTGTGTGTTGCAGATACCGCCGATGCTATTTGCATGGGCGGGCGCTTTCCTCGGCGTAAAGAGGCGCGGCGGTGATGGCCAGCGACATTGGCCGTCTACTACTCTCAATGGATTACAAATACGCGAAGCACGGAGCTACCACTGTGGCCCTTATGGGACAAGGTAGAATCGCCGAAGACCTGGACAATCCCCGTGGGAATGCCTCTTCGACGGGCTCTGGCCCGATGTCCCAGGATGGGAGGATGAGGGCTCGCGTATATGACGGAATTCCTGAACCACGTGGAGAGGCTATCTTAGCTGCGCCTCATCCTTCCTCCCCAAACCTGGCACACGGGTCGGCGCTTCGACATAAGGCGAGCGGCGCTATATGGCAGATGGCACCGCCGCCTCGACGGTACCGGCGGGTAGATCGGTACGACAAGGACGGGCGTAATCTGATTGTCTGGGGGCTCTCAGAACGCGCCAGTCTACAGGATATCGCCTCCAAAATGAGCGGTCTTGGTCTGGTGGTCCCGGTAATGGAGTGGCAAGGCCAGCGAATGTCTCGTCACCTGGAGCTGGTCTACGAGGACGATGACAGCAGGCAGACGGCGTTGCAGCAATTCAAACATCTCAAATTCTTCGGCAGAGGGGTCAATGTGGCCCTTGGGCGCAGGTTCAGGGACAGGGAACGTGTCCGAAGGCTTATTCGCATCCATCTGCGGGGGAAGCGGCGGTCCGGAAGGAGGAAGCTGCGACGGGATATCGCGTCTTGCCTCTGCATGAAGAATGTGTCGATGATGTGCAGGTGGTGTCTTCGGAATTGGCTGCCGATGCACCTAAGTGTGTGTCTGAGTGTGCTGATGTGCATGTGGTGCCCCTGCATTCGGCGGCCAGTGCAGTGGGGGACCAACCTGCCCAAGCACCTGCAGAGGGGGGCAGCACGAGGGCGGAAGCCAAGCGCGGCCGTCGGGTCCGGAAACGAGCCAAGAATCTCCGCTCCAAGCAGTTCGATACCGGCTTCAAGCTACTCGTCGCGAGTCACAACTGGCAGGGTAAAACGGGATACGACAACGTAGGCACGGCGGAATGGCACGAGGGCTGGCTAGTCATCGGGGCTCAGGAGCACCGCATGGGCAAGAAGCAACTTTCCAAATGCAGCCTGGATGGATTCCGGATTTTTGGAAAACCTGCGGAGGTCAGCGAGAAAAATCGCTGCAAGGGTGGGGTTCTATTCGCGGTGGCTAACTTCCTTGGTCCGTATTGCAACCTGGTGTCAGCCCCCGTCGACCACCGGCAGCAAGTGTGGCTGCCTATCGCCTCGGGTGTTACCGGCGCTCAGGATATCTATGTGGGCAACGGCTACTTTCCCCAGGAAACGCAGGAAGAAGAGTCGTCAGAGGCGTATGCGGCCTGGCAGGCAGCTATAGCTTTTTTTGGAGCCAAAGGTCTTGTGGTCACGGTGGCGGATGCCAACGCGAAGCTCGGGCCGGCATGCAGCCGAAAAGAGGAGGGCATCGTCGGTCAGCACGGGGAGGTCGATGATAAGGGAGCACCGGTACGTTCGGAGAACGGCAAGAGACTCGCGGCTGTCCTCGTCGCTACGGGCCTGCGAAATCTGAGCGGCTTCTCGTGCCCAGTGGAAGGGTCCTACTGGTGGTCCCGGCGTGAGCAGCGCCGCATGGGCACAGGCAAGCACCTCCTCGATTACATCTGCGCGTCGCCTGGCTTGGCATCTGGAGCAAAGTTCGGAGTATGCGAAGATGATCTTGATACGGACCACAAGGCAGTATGGGCCGAACTGACGTGGAGCGGCCAGCGCCGACCAAAGCGGGCTGCGTTCGTGTTGATAAGCTTGTTGGTGCTGGTGTCTCGGGTAATGATCACGCTGCGAAGCAAGCGCTGGATTATCTACGCGACAAGTTCGATGACGTATTCCAGCATTGCCTACAGAAGCTTGGAGTGCATCAGCTGCCTGAGCTTGACCTATCGGGTGGTGCCGACAGCCAACGGGTGGTAGATGACGTCACCGAGCGAGTGGCGCAGTCCTTCCGAATGGCGGCGCACCGGGTCCTTGGCTCCAGATGTATACGACCCCGTTTCACCAACAATTGGTTCGACGGGGAGCTAAAGGAGCTCATTCAACAGCGCCGGGAGGCCTACGCAGCATACAGGAGGGATGAATCGAATGCGGAAGCCCGTCTGAATTGGCTACGGCTCCGCAAGCAAATTCGGAAGGCAACTCGGGCCAAGAAGTCCGCCTCCTTCAAGCAAGTGCAGGAAGAAGCGGTCAAATGTCAACGCGAGCAATCCTCAAAGCGCTTTTGGCTACTCGCGAAGTGGCTTGGCGGGGCACGCAGAACGAAGGTCTCCGCGCCGGTGCAAAGGGAGGATGGCTCACTGGCGTGTACGCTGCCGGAAAAGGTCGCTCGATGGGAGGAATTTCGGAAAAATTCGGTGAAGCCACGGGAAAATCCGGCAAGTGCGGCTGTTGTGGTGGAGTGCTGTGCAGAAGCAGGCTCGCTGGAGTGGGAGGAAGCCGAAGCTAAGCGGCAGTTCCACTGGAACGATCGCTTCAGAGATGAGGTGGCCCGGGCTATGAAGGAGCACGAAGTAGGTGAAGACACTTGCGAAGAGCTGGACAAGCCGTTCACGCAAGAGGAGGTCCTTGCAAGGCAACGTGCCCTGAATAACCACAAAGCTTGTGGCGAGGACAAAGTGAAGAACGAGATGCTCAAGTATGGCGGCGCCTACATCAATGGCTACTTAACGCAGTACTTCAACTGGATTCGAGAAGCCGAGAGGACTCCAAAAGCTTGGGGCAAGGGAATCATCGTCAATATCCCCAAGGGTGGGGATCCTACGGATCCTGACAACTGGAGGGATATCTCGATTATTAGTTGCCTTGGTAAGCTGTATCTGTCCTTATTAGCTACTCGTCTAACGCTCTTCGTGGATGGCCCGGATAAGCTACGTCCAGAGCAGGGAGGCTTCCGCCCGGGGCGTCGCACTACGGATCAGGTCTTTACCCTTTGGCAGAGGTTGAAGGGGCGTCAGCAGCAAAAGCGGGAGTCGTATGTCCTGTTCGTCGATCTACGCAAGGCTTTCCCGTCTGTTTGGAGAGATGGCCTATTTGAGAGGCTCTGGAAGCTGGGTGTAAGGGGCAAGTTCTGGCGCACGCTACGCAGGTGCTACGAGCAGACTTCGTCGCAAGTGCTAGTTGATGGAGCACTCACCCCCGAAGTACTGGAGGGTGTAGGCGTCCAACAGGGGTCCCCTCTCTCTCCCACACTCTTCAACGTCTTTATGGATGAGCTGTGTGATCGGCTGGCGAGTGCCCTCAAGATCACGGATGTGAAGCGGCTGAACGACATCAAGGCACTTCTATACGCGGACGACGTGGCCCTCATCGCTCACAGTCGCACCGAGCTCCAGAAGGTCAATGTTGTGGCCAAGTTCGCGGAAGATTACCGGCTGGAAGTCAACTTGAAGCCCGGCAAGACGGAAATCATGCCCATTTACACGTCGAGCAAGGCGAAACGACCAAGTATCAGGGAGCGAGGTGAGCCCGTGGTGTGGTTTCGCGGCCAGAAGCTTTGTGTCACCAGTCAGTACAAGTACCTGGGAGTGGTTATCACCGACGACCTGAAGTGGAAGGAGCAGGCCCTGCGGGCTACGCGTGTCACTGAAGTCGCCACCGCAGGTTGGTACTCTTTGTGGTGTGCAGGTGAGATACAAGCTAGGTATCGTCTCATGTGCTGGAATCAACTTGTGGGGGCCAAGCTGAAGTACGCCTTCGATGTCTGGCGTGCCCCCGTATCGCAGCTCACCAAGCTGGAGGCAGCAATGATGCGCCCCATGAGGATGATTCTCGGCATCAGCCCTAAGACAAGCAAGTGGATTACACTCTTTCTGGCGCGCTCTTTGAGTGCGGAGCGTTTGCGGCGGGCGGCGCAACTGAAGTTCTATGGACGGCTGCGTGTTCTACCGGAGGAGCGATTTCCTGTCATCGCATCTCAAGTCAAATCCGACTGGACTGCGGAGGCCGAAGGCGCTATCAGGGACTCAATGGATCTACAACAAGGGCTTCAGGAGCTCCTAAATAGCTCAGAGAAGGACCTCGAGGGTTGGAGTTCGACTGTGGACAAGTGGGCCCTTCAGCAGGACGTCAAGATGGTGCAGCAACTGATGTGGGACAAGCGAGAGGCAGGCCTGCGAGTCATCCTAAGTCAAGTCTTTGGAACTAAGGAGTTCCCAAGATGGGTAGCCCTTGATGATGCGCATTATAATCTGCTTCGGAGGAGGTTGCTCAGCTGCAACAACCGCCTTCGGTTGTACCGCAGCAAGTTGGTCAGTGGCATGTCCCCTCGCTGCTTCTGTTGTCATGATGATGTCAATGAGTCCCTTGCGCACTTCTTATGGGATTGCCCCATGCATGAAGCGAGACGTAAGCAGCTGTTGCTGAGTATGCAGAGGCTCGGTGGCATGGCTGTGGGGGGTGCTGAGGGGGATGGAGGGAGTGAGGAGGGTGGTGAGGTC
>WBZZ01000171.1:80000-82500 GCA_019918135.1 Paulinella micropora
GACCCTCCTCCCCAGCATCTACCACCAAAGGGTTATGAGTTGGCGTCACAGTTTAACGCCTTGAGGCCATTGGGCTGGAACTCTGTTTAGCAAGTGTGACTAGGTTTTTTCATCGGGATTTCCCTCAAATATGTCACAGTCAACACTCCAAGGCAGATTTACTATATCTGAGGCGTACTGATGCAGCTAATGGCATATCCTCAACGGACATAAGCCTCCAAATAACAACAACAATAATAATAATAATAATAATAATAATAATAATAATAATAATAATAATAATAATAATAATAATAATAGTGCTTCTCTGTCAATGGCTGATGCAAATCTGCACATGCGCCTCCATCGTCTCACCCCTGAGGGGAGTACGAAGAATTGACGATAGGCTCTAATGACACCCCCGCACGGGCAGTTCCAACACTTCCAGACGGACCGGTATGTTCAATGAAAATACTGGTAGCACCGACGGGAATCGAACTGGCGACAGGGCCCAGATGGTATAACTTGACCACTGGGCTATCACGGTGTCAATAATAATAATAATAATAATAATAATAATAATAATAATAATAATAATAATGATATAATAATAATGATAATAATAATAATAATAATGATAATAATGATAATAATGATAATAATGATAATAATGATAATAATAATAATAATAATAATAATAATAATAATAATAATGATAATAATAATAATAATAATAACAATAATAATAACAACAATAATAATAATAATAATAATAATAATAATGATAATAATAATAATAATAATAATAGTGTATCTCCTGCCAATTGCTGAGCCAAAAGGCCATGTGCATCCAGTCCTCCATTCCATAAGGAAAGTCTCCACACCAATCGGTGGAATAAAGGAAGTGACGGCATAGAACATTACTATAGGAGCTTTATACCAATCAGCCCATGGAAAGGACCAATGGCCTATGTACAATAATAATAATAATAATAATAATAATAATAATAATAATAATAATAATAAATATATATATATATATAGATATATATATATATATATATATATATATATATATATATATATATATATATATATATTGATCTGTCATGGCTGAGCCCGAGGGCCATGCGCCTCCATCCCTCGACCCAACAGGGACTACAGTGAGTAAGTTGGGGAGGGAAGAGTGACTCTAACCATCCTGCACAGAAGGCCCCAAAAGGAAGTCCCTACTACCCGCACAGTGTCGGGTACCTTGCAGGAAATCAACTACAAATGATTGATCTTCCCCGCGTGAGAGCTCCACGAGACTGGGTAGGTCCCGCATGGAGGTACTCACAGGGGTAGCAGACATTTCATGCGGTCTGCCAGCGCATGAGGACGTTTTGTGGTAAGTATCTGGGACGCCTCGAAACCCGTCACCACCCCTAGATCGCGGAATGTAAATACCCCTTTGATCCCACGTGGTGTATGTCTTATAAAAAAAAAACAACACAACGACATGGCCTCGGAACCAACACAACGACATAGCCTCGGAACCCACATCGACATAGCCTCGGAACCCACACAACAACAGAGCCTCGGAACCAACACAACTACATAGCCTCGGAACCAACACAACAACATAGCCTCGGAGCCAACACAACGACATAGCCTCGAAACCAGTGGGAAGAGGCCCAACCACCTCCTCTTCCCGTGGGGTGCCATACTGTGCACCCCTCCATAATAATAATAATAATAATAATAATAATAATAATAATAATAATAATAATAATAATAATAATAATAATAATAATAACAATAATAATAATAATAATAATAATGATAATGATAATAATGATATTAATAATATTAATAATAATAATAATAATGATAATAGTAATAATAATAATAATAATAATAATAATAACAATAATAATAATGATAATAATGATAATAATAATAATAATAATAATAATAATAATAATAACAATAATAACAATAATAATAATAATAATAATAATAATAATAATAATAATAATAACAGTAGTAGTAGTAGTACTAATACTAATACTAATAATACTAATACTAATACTAATACTAATACTAATACTAATACTAACAGTAACACTAATACTAATACTAATACTAATACTAAAACTAATACTAATACTAATACTAATACTAATACTACTACTAATACTACTACTAATACTACTACTAATACTACTACTAATACTACTACTACTACTACTACTACTACTACTACTACTACTACTACTACTACTACTAATAATAATAATAATAATAATAATAATAATAATAATAATAATAATAGTGCTTCTCTGTCAATGGCTGATGCATTTCTGCACATGCGCCTCCATCGTCTCACCCGTGAGGGGAGTACGAAGAATTGACGATAGGCTGTAATGACACCCCCGCAAGGGCAGTTCCAACACTTCCAGACGGACCGGTATGTTCAATGAAAATACTGGTCCAGACGGACCGGTATGTTCAATGAAAATACTGGTGGCACCGACGG
>WBZZ01000171.1:95000-97500 GCA_019918135.1 Paulinella micropora
AGAGAGAGAGAGAGAGAGAGAGAGGTAGAGAGAGAGAGAGGGGGGGGGGGGGGGTGAGCACTGCGGCGTTGATACACGATCAAGATAATACATACATGAGAAGTTCCTAATTCTTAACCAGGAGTTACAAGAGCAATAACTTCAGTGTTTCGATCTCAGCCAATGGTTGCTGTCGCTTGTGCAGTTGGCTCGTTTGAAAAGCTCTCGTCAAGAGCTTACTAATGAGCTAAGATACAGATTCTGGACACAGGTATTGACTGAGAACGAAGCGCTTCAAGTCATGGCCGATTGGACTGAAGAACTAGGAACTTCTCATACATAGTTATGTATTACGATACATACTCAGTGTGGTGTGTGGTGGATATGACCAAAATAATACGTGAATATGACCAAAATAATACGTGTTGGTGGCAAGCAATACGTGGATATGACCAAAATAATACATACGTAAACAACTTGGGTATGATACATATAAATTGTTTTCACCACCGCAAAATTTTGGGAAAAATTAGACATTTGGACCCGTCCCGAGTAGGATGGTCACTTGACTGTGAGGCGCTGTGGCCCATCGTGCTAGCCATTGAATTTTTCCAGGCCATGGCTGGCACAATGCTGGCCACGTGGCCATGGACATGTGAACATCCCAACTTTTTGTGTGGCCATGGTCACTTTTCACAGTCAAGTGACCACGCTGTTCGGGTCAGGTCCAAATGTCTTACTTTTTCGATGTGGTGGAAATAAATAAATGATACATACTCAGAGTGCTCGTTGTGGGTTTTCTGGCGGCTGGTGGCGATGACTGCGGGATTGATATGGCCAAAAAATAATACATAACCACATATTAACATAATACATACTCGGTGTCCTGGTTGTGGGTTTTCTGGCGGCTGGTGGCGATGACAGCGGCATTGATATGGCTGAAAGGGCGCGAGGCGTTGATACAACCAAAATAATACATACATACACAATTTGATACATACTCAGTGTGCTCGTTGTGGGTTTTGTGGCGGCTGGTGGCGAGGACAGCGGCATTGATATGGCAAAAATAATGCAAAACTACATATTAACATAATACATACTCGGTGTGCTGGTTGTGAGTTTTCTGGCGGCTGGTGGCGAGGACAGCGGCATTGATATGGCCAAAAAATAATACATAACCACATATTATACATAATACATACTCGGTGTCCTGGTTGTGGGTTTTCTGGCGGCGGGTGGCGAGGACAGCGGCATTGATATGGCCGAAAGGGCGCGAGGCGTTGATACAACCAAAATAATACATACATACACAATTTGATACATACTGTGTGCTCGTTGTGGGTTTTCTGGCGGCTGGTGGCGAGGACAGGGGCATTGATATGGCCAAAAAATAATACATAACCACATATTATACATAATACATACTCGGTGTGCTCGTTGTGGGTTTCTGGCGGCTGGCGGCGAGGACAGCGGCATTGATATGGCCGAAAGGGCGCGAGGCGTTGATACAACCAAAATAATACATACATACACAATTTGGTACATACTCAGTGTGCTCGTTGTGGGTTTTCTGGCGGCTGGTGGCGAGACAGCGGTATTGATATGGCAAAAATAATACATAACTACATATTGACATAATACATACTCGGTGTGCTCGTTGTGGGTTTTCTGGCGGCTGGTGGCGATGATTGCGCCATTGATATGGCTGAAGGGGCGGCGAGAGGTGGCCACCAGGGGGCTGAGTTGAGGCAAATATTTAAAGCTGTTTTTAGCATGTGCAAGCCGCCCTAGAGAGGGGGGAAAGAGAGGGAGATAGGGGGGGGGGGGGGGGGGAAGAGGAGAGAGAGAGAGAGAGAGAGAGAGAGAGAGAGAGAGAGAGAGAGAGAGGTGAGCGGAGGAACGTAAGTTATGTATACATGTGTATGTATGTATGCATGCATGTATGACATATGTACATATGTATGCATGCATGCATGCATGTATGTATGTATGTATGTATGTATGTATGTATATGTATGTACGTATGTATGTATCTATGTACGTACTTACGTAGTACGTAGGTACGTATGTAGGTATGTAGGTATACATGCATGCATGTATGCATGTATGCATGTATGTATGTATGTATGTATGTATGTATGTCTGTATGTATATGTATGTATGTGTGTACGTACGCACGTGCGTACGTAACGTACGTACGTACGTAACGTAGGTAACGTAATGTACGTACGTAACGTACGTACGTAACGTTACGTAACGTTACGTTACGTACGTAGTTACGTACATACGTGACGTACGTACGTAACGTTACGTACGTATGTATGTATGTATGTATGTATGTATGTATGTATGTATGTATGTGTGTACGTAGGTACGTGCGTACGTAACGTACGTACGTACGTACGTACGTACGTAACGTACGTAACGTAACGTAACGTAACGTACGTGACGTAACGTACGTTATACGTTACGTTATACGTTACGTTATACGTTACGTTATACGTTACGTTATACGTTACGT
>WBZZ01000171.1:122500-135000 GCA_019918135.1 Paulinella micropora
TCACTGCCCCGCAGCGAAAACATGGACCAGGCCCAACAGCAACCGACCCGCAGTAGGACACGGCCCTCGAGCATTCAGAACGATGCAGGCACGAGGGCAAAAGGCTTGATCGCTTCGTTGCTGGCCGAGTGTAGCCCCACCAAGGGCAGCTATTCGGGCTCGCCCTCGGGCTCCTCCTTCTTCGCCACCCCGCAGCCCAACGTCCCTGCCAGCGGTGGCGGCGCCTCCAGCAGCATCTTCGCCAACTGCCACCCCAGCCAACCGTCCAGCGTTCCCACCAGCATCTTCGCCTCCTCCTCCTCTTCCTACTCCCCTTCCCCCTCCCCCTCCCCCCATTCCTCTTCTTCCTCCTCGATAAGCCGTTACGACTTTGTTAATAGCTCGGCCGGCCCCGCAACCGTTGCGACCGTTTCGTCGGCTCCTATCACAACCACGATGCACATGCCTAACAGCAACCCGCACAACCTCAACCACAACCACGTGCCTAACAGCAACCCGGCCGTGTCCTTCCACACGCCTGGGGAGGAGGACTTGTTGCCTGTCTCGGATGAGGAGGATGACTTTGGCTTCTGGGAAGCGCCGGCCCGCCACCACAAGCCGGAAAACGGCTCGCCAACACACGGGCGCAAGAGCCGGGCGACCTCCGGCCACCACCACCACCACAGTGGTAAGACCAAGCACCACCACAGCAAGCACCACCACCACCACCACCACAGTAGCCACAGCCGGAATGGTAGTGACAGCAGCGAGCTGCAGACCCCGCTCGGGGGCTCCCCGTCCCCGCAGAGCGTGCTGGGGCTGGGCGCTGCACACGGCAGCAGCAGCAAAAGCCGGGCCAGTGGTAGCACCGGTGCGCACAATGGCCCCGCGCATTTCGGAGGGGCCACTTCCTCACCCTCCTCGTTCGCAGGATCCGGCCAGAACTCTCCGCTCCAGCACAGGAGCCAGCAGCAGAACAGCAGCAGCCACAACGCTCAGGCGTGGAGCAACACCTCCGCCTCGGCTTCCTCCACCTCCTCCTCCTCCTCCTCAGCCCACACTCGCAAGCCTCGCTCCGCCGCCCCCAGCTTGGATTCGCCTTCTTCGACAACACCTTCCCTACTGTTCGGTGAAAACATTAGCCAGTCCGGTCCGGCGGCCTCGGCCCTCGAGACCGGGCCGCCCGGATCCGGCCGGACCAGGACAATACCACGCTCGTTCCAGCGGCAATCGGGCGCGGGCCTGTTTGAGCTGGACGATCACGAGGACGAGGTGGATGGAGCCAACATCGAGTCCATCGAGTCCGAGTCCCCCACTGCTGGGGAAGTCGCCGTGGAGCAAATCGACCTAGATTTCAGCGATCTGCAGGCACTAGGCGTGATGTGAGTGCAGATAGATATAGGTAATGGTAGTATATTATTACTGAAGTCATTCAAGGGTCACAATCATCCACATTTAATCTAATTTTTCTCAATCAGTCGTAGTGCTACATGACGATACTGAAGCAATGAGTAAGGGTTAATACTATTAATCATGTTTTGATGTTACGTGGCGCTTCCCTGCTTTGGCTTTTTCCTTCAATGATCATAGTAGAGCTTATTATTAATAATAAAACTGAATAATGAAGTTAACGGAACGGGAACTGAAAATAGATGTGAAAACTTGAAGAAAGTTCGGTCCGGTACGGTATTCATTCTGATATATAATATAGCCTAAACTTTGTGACCCTTGCCTTGAGCTTTCAAAACGGGCCTTCAGAATCGACAATTGTAAATGACACTTAAAAAATTGAACAAGAAAACCGATATCATATTAATATTACTATCATATTATCATGAGAATTTATTAATATTAATACATCAAGTTGCGCCATGTCATCAATAGTATAATATTAGTGACGACAGTATAGTGGTTAACTCACCCAAATTTTCAATCCCATTTTTCGAAATCAATATCAATATTAATACCGTCCTGATTAATATTGCTGTTGACATTCAAGACAACAAAAAAAATTGATTTTTCTGTTTTGGTTGGAATTTCAGTTTTGGTTGGAATTTTGATTTTGGGTGAAAATTTGAATTTTTCAAATTAACTGCTATATTCGTCCGCAAAATATCGTAAATTTTCGCGAAATGTTACCGTTAAATTTGAAAATTTGAATTTTTGTCACAAATGAAAAACTGTCACAAAAATGAAAATCTGACACAAAAATGAAAAACTAATTTTTGTTGTTGTCTTGAATGTCAACAGCAATAAGTTTCAGACACAGACTTGCTGCGCACGCCATGAATGATCATCTTGGAAGATTGTAGGTCTTACGCATTTCGGTTAAAATTTGCATTATTGACTATCCTGTCTATTGACAAATCAACTACCTAAGTAACGATGAATTTGAAATAGCAATGATCAACGCTCCCCCTTAGTTATTTGTCAATGTTCAAGTACAACTACCGTCATAAGTGTTTTCAATGATAGTTCTGAAGCAAATGAAAAATTTGCAAGCGCTTCCCGTAAGGGGACGGTATCAAAAGTCACTAAAAACTATATATATATATATATATATATATATATATATATATAAACGTTAGGGGTGTGAGGAAACAAGTGAAAAGAAAGGAAAGCAAGCTGTATGCGATAAAATAAGACCGTCCTTCATTTTCACACACCTGACGCCAGAAAAGTCAGGAATTCTCCCCACCGGCCACCGCGAGGCCTGGGGGCTAGTCAAGCTCACCGCGTAGCTCATCGCCATCGTGCGCATCGCCGTCTTCCGTTGCGCCCTCATCTATTTCCCATTTATTCCTGTTCTGTATCATCATCCCGTTCTTCCTCGAGCTCCCGAAGCTGTTCTATTTCCTGTCTCGGGTATCGTCCGTGCTTTAGCTTTAGAAACTCCGCGCCGCGGGTTGATTCCCCATTCCGTATATTGGTCTATGACCCTATCCCAGGGTACGGAGTCCAGCCACGACATCGATCGAAGATTCCACGGCTTCCAGTCCGGCATCGACAATACTGAACAACTCACACAAAGCGGGTGTTTCACCTATGTTTCGTGTTTTGTTCTTGCACGAAACATAGGTGAAACACCCGTAGTCATTCCGGTTCACCCGGAATGATAACCGTGAATTTGTTGAGCAAATAAGTAAACTGCTCGCGCTGCAACGGTTTGGTGAGTAAATCTCCTATCTGCTTTTAGGTTCCTACCTTTATAAACTTTATCTCTCCATCTCTCTGAAGGTGATGAATGAAGTGTAATTCGAGAGGCAAATGTTTGGTGCGGGGTCCGGATAGTCCTCTTTCACCCGCGAGAATTGTTTGCGAAGTATCCTCGAAAATTTCTACTGCAACTTTTTGCGGAATTCCGAGTTCCTGTCTGACATGGCCTATTGCTAGTCCTTCTCTTATGCATTCAGCAGCTGCGTAAATTTCCGCGTCATTTGAACTAAGTGCTATCCTACTCTGTCTTTTTGAAAGCCAACCTATTGGGTCTCCTCCCCACAAGATTATAAAACCTGTGCGAGAATTACCCGTCTTCAAACAGACTTTGTGAGCGGCATCGGGTCACAAAGTGATCTTAGGGTACGACACACCCTCTTGAACGGATTTTGGCCCGTTAAACGCTATACCGCGAAAAGACTTGATTAAATAGCGTATGATTCTGCCTAACATAGCGTAAGTTACTCCCTTGTCTATGGTTTGCATGACGCTTGCAGCGTTAAGAGCTTGTTCAATATCTGGTCTTGTCATCTTGGCTAAACAAAGCAAACTGCCTACTATACTCGGAATAGACATTTCACGCAAAGCTGCATCTTCCGACATTGCTTCCGGTGTTTGGTCTACCGCTGGGGTACTGACCGGACGAGAATTTGCGTATCCAGTCTCACGTAAAATTTGCAATTGGTACTTTCTCTGCACTATCTCTATCCCTTTGAACTCTTTTGCGACTCCTAACCTTTTGAGTGGGTAGTACCGTTCTAACGCAGACGTGAATTTTTCATAAGCTTCTGTTAGGTGCGGAAAATATTAAATCATCCACGTGAAATACTCCCATTTTCGCTTCCCTTATAGGCTTGTCTTTCTCTACGAACATGCATAAGTCGGAGTCTAACAGCCTAAATCCTAGCTTTACTAACTTAGGGGTTAGTATGTCATACCACCTTCTACCTGCCTGAGGCGCACCATATAACGCTCCATCACGCAATATCATCCCCTCTTTCCCCTCTCTATCCATTGCTTCGGGTGGGTAGGCAAATACGGGATCTTGAGTCTAGATTAGCTTTAAGAGTAGACATGTTAGAGCCAGGAGTTAGCTTCAACCCAGACCAATTGTTTGTCCCTTGTGCCTCACATCGCTCACTGCTCATGCTTGCCAAACTAACTGCCTGGCATGGTAATAAGCTTTACGGAATCGATTTCAAAAATGCTTACCTAAATGCTCGCATGTAACAAACTTCCTTCCGTTCTCGTCTATCTTTACTTTGTGAACCCATGTGAGCCTAACTATCTTGCTAACGCCAGCCTTTTTGGCTTCGCTAAAGTTAACCCATGTGTATATCTTAAAGTCCTTAAGAGATTGAATTTCTTTCTTCATGCCCTCTAACAACTCTTTCGCTGTCAATCCCTGCTCAGCTATCTCTTTAGGCACACGAATGTTAAAATAAAGCAAAAGTTCATTTGGTTCATTCATGCATGTGTCATAACATAACATAGCACTCTCCAACTCTCCAGCAGGCAATACGGACTACCCCTCACTTACCTTGTACTTATTGATCTCAGAGTCTAGCATCTTCTCTAGTCTGTCCTCAACTGTACAAAGTGAGATGGCTTAGGTTGTTTTCTGACTTTTAACCTCTCTTTGGGGGCACACTTCTGCTTTTCTATGCATGTGCGCACTTTAGTAACGCTCCCAGCCCTCTCCGTAAGTCTTCTCTGCCCACTCGTCTCCCCACTCTCTTGCAAGAACTCTCACTCTCACTCCCTCTAGTTCCTGAAACCTCAACTACTTTTTCTTTTCGTTTTAGTTCACTATGCGGTCGTGATAGTGGTTGTTGTGATTGTGGTGGTTGTTGTTGTGGTGGTTGTTGTTGTGCCTGTCGTCTTATTCCTTTTCCTTCTTGAACTATGTTAGCTTCTGTGATCTTGTCACTCTGCTCCCATGTTCTTCCTTTACTAGGTTGCTCACTCTCTTTATATGCTCTTCTCTCATGATCACGCTGTGCTTGAGGATCAGATGCATCTGTGAGTGCGTGTGCATGTCCTAGTCCTGTGTTGTTTGTCTGTGGGGTTGTGTCGGTGGGATGGGGTGCAGCTGCCGGTGTGGTGTCGATGTCCTGTGTTGAAAAGCTATCTTGCGTTTGTGTGTGTTTGTGATCTATGCTGACTCCCCCTGTGTCCCCTCCATACTCCCCCTGTCCTTGTTGACTATCTGACTGACTAACGTCATCGACATTGTCGTATGTGTCGTCGTCGTCATGAGTCTGTGTCGTGTCCTCTTGTGTGTGAGTGGTGGTGACTGTGGTGGTAGCAACGTAATCTATCTCTCAAACGCAGAGTTTAGGGAAGCTACCCCGTTGAGGGTATAGAATAACCGAAGAAAAGACTTTTAATAACTTTGGGTCACACAAAATGTTATGGCCTTAACAGAATGGTAATACTCATTTGATTCTAGGCATTCCAGACTATGATTCGCGAATACTCTAGAAAGTGTCCTTGTCAGTAATAAAGGTATTAATAACTGTCCGGCCTATAAACCTGCCTATGACTAAGACTATCCAAATTACCGGTAAATTGACTAGGTGGAGTAACGGTTATTAATAGTACATTACAACGCTCCCTTAGTCGCAAGTCATAGGCTATATTAGTGGCCAGTGTGTAATATTAAAAAAATAGTGGTGAGGATCAGTTATGTGTAACCCGAAGGTCATCAACTCCCAATTTCATCACATCCTCTATGCATGTATTTTTGTAGTCATGCAGTAACATGTATGAAGTATGTATGTGTTCAAAAATTTGCAAGCGCTTCCCGTAGAGGGTAGCAAAAATCGAAAAATTTTATATTTCCTATTCTAGGACAGAAAGAAGGATAGAAAAGCAGGGGCGTCGAGCAGTCCGAGGCTGGATCGCCGACTCGGACTACCGTGCGAGGCCGGCAACCGCGAGGCTATCCCCAACTTAAATGCGCAAAACAAAAATGCTGCAACAAGCAACAAACTGCACAAAACACTCAAAGCGAACATAAGTGAGTGGACGTGCAAATTCCGAAATTACTCGATCTTTACCGTAAATTTGTTAAGTAAATACTCGTATTATATTTTGTCATTACATCACCTATCTGCTTTTTCGTACCTACTTTTACAAACTTAATTTCACCGTCTCTCTGTAGGTGGTGCATAAAGTGTAATTCTAAAGGTAAGTGTTTAGTTCTATTACCTGACATACCCCTCTCTGCCGCTAAGATTGTTTGAGAGTTATGCTCAAATAATTCTATCGGGCTCTTTTGGGCTATGTTTAGTTCTTGTGTGATGTGTTTCAGTGCAAGTCCTTCTCTAATTCACTCAGTTGCTGCAAATATTTCAGCATCATTGGAACTTAGGGCGATGCGACTCTGTCGCTTTGATAACCATGCAACTGGATCGCTGCCCCATAGGATCACGAATCCAGTGCGGGACTTCCCTGTTTTCTTACAAACTTTGTGAGCCGCGTCGGGCCACATGGAAAGTTTTGGATAGGTTTGCACTTCCTGCTCTGACTTATGCTCATGGTAAGCTAAACCTCGATAAGAGTTAACTAAATAACGAAAGATTTTGCCTAACATCGCATAAGTTATTCCCTTATCGATAGTTTGCATGACACTTGCCGAATTTAGTGCTTGTTCTATATCGGGCCTTGTCATCTTCGCGAGAAATAGCAAACGACCAACTAAACTAGGAATTGAAAATTTTCGCAAGCTGGCTAATTCCGACATCGGTTCCGTGAAATGTTCTTGCGCTGGAGTACTGACGGGTTCAGCAGAATCGTAACCTACCTCTTTTAGTTTCTGCTGCTGATATTTTCGCTGATGCAAAATGATTTTCCCGTTCGATTGCTCTATCTCTATTCCTTTTCACGGAATATACCGAGTCTCTTGCGCGGGAAATGTTTTTCTAATGCGGACGCAAAACGCTCATATGCTTGTTTGTTTGGTGCTGTGAACAACAAGTCATCTACACGAAATATCCCTACTATCGCTTCTCTTAAAGCTTTATCATTTTCTACAAACATACATAAATCAGAATCTAGCAGTCTAAAACCTAGCTCCTCTAACTTGGGTGCTAATATCTCATACCATCTTCTTCCTGCCTGAGGTGCGCCATATAGGGCACCATCTATACGCCATATCATCCCCTCATGCCCTTCTCTGTCTACACTCTCTGGCGCATATGCATAAACAGGGTCATTCATACGAGCATTCAGGTATGCATTTTTAAAATCTATGCCGTATAGTTTGTGTTTGTGCCAGGCAGATAGTTTGGAGAGAAATAAAAGTGAATGGTGCGCGGCGCAAGGAACAAAGAGCTGATCTGGGTTATAGCTAACACCGGGTTCTAACATATCTCCCCGTAAAGCTAAACTTATGAACTTTTTCCCGTTCTCATCTAACTTTACTTTGTGAACCCATGTCAATCTAACTAGCTTACTAACTCCTGCCTTGCTTGCCTCCTTATGGGGTACCCATGTGTATGTGTTAAAGGATTGAAGAGCTTTTAGTTCTGCTTTCATACCTTCTCAAACATCTTTAGCTGTCAAACCTGCCTTTATGACATCTTTGGGTACTCTAACGTCTACATACAAATAAAAATCACGAATCTCATCTGCCACCATACGGTCATCGCATAAAAACATATTAGCGGGACTTTGCAACGAGTATTTGGGATCTTTCACGGACTATTTGTGGATTTCCGAATTCAGCATCCGTTCTTCTTCGTCTTCAAACTTAACTATGTGGGTGGGCTGAGGTCTCTTACTACGAGTCTATCTCTGGGGTCACACACTTTGCTGACTACCCCTACCCGTACTATGCTCTCCCATCCCACACCGTACTTTTTCTTCGCCCATCCATCTCCCCATGCGCGCGCTGGCACTCTTATTACCTTACCTATCAGCTCTTGAGCCTCTCTCTTTTCTCTCTTGGGCTCATTGCTTGGGGTAAACCTCTCTACTGCCTTGCGCTGCCTTTTACTGGGGATTATGTTACTCTCCGTTACTTTCTGACTCTGCTCCCACGTTAATCCCTTAGATGGTGGTGATTTCTCTTCGTATGCTCTTCTTTCATGTATTTTTAGTGGATCTGTTGGATCTTGTTCATTTTCATGTTCTTGTGGTTTGATCCTGTGCTCTGTGGGTGGTTGTTGTGGATAATGTGGCTCTGGACTTGTGTGTAGGCGTGTATGTTTGTGATCCAGTGTATTCTTCTCCACATGCTCATTTTCATATGCGTGCTCATTCTCATTCACATCGACATCAACATTTTCTATCTCCCCCTCAGCTTCATCAAACTGTGTTGTTGGGTGGTCGTTGTTGACGTTGTGCGGTGACTTAGGTGATTGAGGTGGTGACTGGGGTGGCGACGCTTGTGGAGATGTGTGTGGTTGCTCACTCTCATTCTCATTCTCCCCCTCAGAGTCATTATTATCCCACGACACTAGTTTAGGAGGATGAGCTTGTTTACCGATTTTGTGAATATTAAATCTCACATCTCTCACTCCGGAAATTATCTTCTTACCGAAATAGATCATATCCAACTAGCATCACCTTTTTCCCTCTGTACTCTCCCTTCCTCACTTTAGTCTTAGGTACATGTAACACACCCATGCATCCTATTGGTTTTAAGTGAAAGAGTGCTGGTTTTCTACCTAATAGCCCTCCCCTTCTACCCCCTTGTCGCAAAAGGATCATATCTTTCGTTGACTTTCAATGGTTCATCATATTCGTCATCCCATCTATATATCATACTTTTAGTTAACCTCCCCCTTACTAGTATATCACTCTCGTTAATGTGGATGGGGTGTTTGAGTATTACTAGCTGTCCGTTTTGGTGGATGACTGATCTGTCGTGTTTGTGGTCCATCTGTCCTGTAGAGACTATGCTATCTGGTAAGGTAGTGTCAAGTAACATCTTCTTTTCTACTGCTCTAGGCCTTCATTTCCCATCGATTACTGTCAGCCTAGCTCTTCTTGACTTACTCAACTCCCTCTCTCCATTGCCTGTCAGTAGCTCTACCGGGTTTATCTCATCGACATCCATCAATCTGTCTTCTCTGCATGATATGTCTGTGCTTGCTCCACTATCCTGTACTGTCATGTCTCTCTTTTTCATCACTCTTTTTCTCACATGTATCAATGCGTGCTCTGTCTCCCCTTCTGTCTCTGTCTCTATTTCTGTCTCTAGTTCTCCCTCTCCTCTTCCCTCACCTTCTCTCTCTTCTGTGAGTTGTGGAGGTGTAGTAATGGGACTCTGTCTGACTGCTCTATCCAAGTACACTCCTTCTATTGCTCTTACTATGTCAGTCAAAAAGTCATCTCTCTCAAGCTCGCCACTCACAACACGCATCACTTCTCCATTCATTCCCCTCACGCACTCATTCATCAACGTTTTAGCTATTTCATTTATATCTTTGAAGGTGATGACGGGGGGGTTGATGGGTTGTGTGTTTGTTGTTTGTGTTGGTGGGAGTGCTGTGATTGGTCTAGAACTAGAGATTTGGAGTTGTTGTGAGGTGGGACCTACTTGGTTACCAAACTTGTTGGCAGAAGTGGGCCCTAGTCGTCGCTCTCCCTCATCCACTCCACTCCCTTCGCTCCCTTCTTTGCTCTGGCCGGTCCGCTGACTAGAAAATGGATTATGTTTGCTAAACTTTTTCTCATTTGGTGGTTGCGGAATATTTTGCGAGACTTGTGGACTTGTGGAAATTTTGGTGTCACGTAAAGTTTCAAATTCCCCGAAAACGAGTCTTTGCGAAATGTTATGAGACTTTTCCAATGCCGCAGCTTTAAGACCTCGCTCGTCTGGGTAATAAGGAGATTTGGGGGGACGCAACAAGGGACTTACCGACAAATCCAACTCCGGGTAATCTGGGTCTTGTGTGGCGTGATATCCGCAGTACCTTGCATAAGATAATCGTTTCGCGTGATTTTCGTATACTCCCTTTCCTTTTGATTTTTCAACGGAAACATTACACGGTTTTTTTGCGTCTGTTTATTCCTGCACACTTCGTGTCAGGCGTGACTCCGTAAGAACTCTCAAGCCTCAAAGGAGTTTCGTTAGGGTTAGGGATGACTGGGGAACATCGTGGGGTGGCGGATACTAACCGCACTTCCTTGCCTTCTCCCCGTAGTGAGGAGGGACCTCGTAGGGTGGCCGATTCTAACCGCACTTCCCGTCCTTCTCCACTCTCACTACGTCTATTCCCTACCCTAGGTGTGGTCTTTGTATCGTTCAAAAGGGCTTGGGGACTTGTAGACTCGTGGAGTGGTGAGCTTGGTTGCTCGTCATCTTTTTCTCTTTCCTCCTCATCATCATCGCTCTTATCATAAGTGTTCCCATATGGATTAAAGCAACGTTTGTGTCAGAGTCGCTTTGTTCGTTTTCGTTTTTGTCGTTGTCAGTTGTTATCAAAGTGAGTGCTTTCTTTTTCTTGTAAAAGGGTTTCTTTTTGTTCTTGTAGTTGTTCTTTTGTTCATTCTTTTCTTGTTCTGTGGACTTGTCTTCTGTTTGATTCCGCTTCAATTTTCCTTCTTTGCGGAACTTTTCCGAAATCACTGGCAATATCTCATGGTATGGCCTTTGGCATCACATCCGAAACACGTGACTTTGAGTGTCCAGTTTGGAGCTGTCTTTGGTCCCGGTTTATTGTCTCCCCTTTTCCCTTTGTTATCCATTAGGAGATTGGTTTCTTGCTGCTGCTTGCCATCCCGAGATTTCCTGTTGTTATGTTTGCGTATTTGAGCTTTTCTTTCAAGGAATTTGTTACGTCTGTCTTTTTCTTCCCACATTTTCCATCTTTCCTTAGATGCTTCGCATAATTCCGAGAAATTTGGTCTTAGTCTGGCCGGGAGATCATAGTGGTCCACCTGAAATTTATCTCCGAAAGCTGGATGGTAGCGTAGTTTCTTAAATAGCTTTCTCTTTGCTTCCTCATCGGAAAATGGCGTCCCACGTAAACTTTCAAGCTGAATTTTTTTTGCGAGAAATTCATTTAGCCAGTCTATTTATCTCTCACCTGCCCTTGGCCTCGTTCTCTCAAACTCTTCCTCTAACATGTACCTACCCGCTCCGGAAATGCATCCTCACTGATCTCTTACTGCTATCAACTCTTCAATGGTTCCTTTTGTCTTCTGTGTTCGCAAGAAGTTAGATACAGTGTCTTTGGAAAAGGCCACAGACAGACATAACTGCAAAGTTTTCATCCTTTCATAATATTTCTTCTCTTTGCGGACAGCTGTCTTTCTTCTTGTATATTGTTTTCTACTTAGTCTTTTCCTTTTCCTTGCTTCTTTCTCTTTCCACTCTCTCTCTTTTGTTCTGCTGTCATTTTATCCCAATCTTCTGGTTGTTTGTGATCTTCTTTCTTTATCTGGGGTCTCACTCTTCCTCTCAAAGAGGTGTCTGACTCTTCATCTTCCTCACTATCACTTATGGGCGAGTCGGGCTCTTCTAAATCTTCTGCCGCCTTAGCCCTTGCTTCATCGTAAGGAAAATCTTTTTTGGCTTTAGCTGGGTCAGCCAATGCCACAGATACCATCTCTGCCACGTGGACAGATATCCCTTGCATGTGCTCCTGAAACTTGCTTGACCAAGGCCAAAAGCTTTGGTCATCGCCCTCAAATATGGGCACTTGACTCAATACGTGCTTTGGCACGCTTGCCTCCTTGTCAATCAAGGCTCATAACCAACGTAATCTATCTCTCAAACGCAGAGTTTAGGGAAGCTACCCCGTTAAGTGTATAGAATGACCGAAGGCACTTGAAAGACTTTTAATAACTTTCGGGGTCACACAAAATGTTATGACCTTAACAGAATGGTAATACTCATTTGATTCTAGGCATTCCAGACTATGATTCGCGAATACTCTAGAAAGTGTCCTTGTCAGTAATAAAGATATTAATAAATGTCCTGACTATGAACACTATCCAAATTACCGGTAACTTGATTGACTAGGTGGAGTAACGGTTATTAATAGTACATTACAACGGGTAGTGGGTGTGGAGTGTGTTTGTTCAACATCGACATCCTTACTCTCTCTCTCCCCCTCAGCTACATCCTCAACCCACTTGACTGTTCTCTCTCGATGTGCTTCCTTCCCTATCACGTACGGGTTAAACCGCACGTTTCTAACTCCTGTTACTACTTTCCTACCGTCCCACAAGCACTGTCAAGTTTATTTTAAAAGCCAGTCACGGTCTCGGACGGTATTAGTATATGATGATAAGGACATACAAATTAATATTATTAATAATATGTCACTAGTAGGCGCAAGAATTCC
>WBZZ01000171.1:185000-188246 GCA_019918135.1 Paulinella micropora
CGCCTGTATTAGTCCCTTCCGTGCAAATATCACGGCTTAGCTGAGCATCGAGTAAATACTTTGCCCACAGACCCCCTCGGTTGACGAAATCAGAAGCTCCTTTTTTCTGATATTAGTCGACATCTCATCTATATATCTATCTATCTATCTATCTATCTATCTATCTGTCTGTCTATCTATCTATCTATCTATCTATCTGTCTGTCTATCTATCTGTCTATCTATCTGTCTGTCTATCTATCTGTCTGTCTGTCTGTCTGTCTATCTATCTGTCTGTCTGTCTATCTACCTGGTCGGTGTTGGGCGGGGCGGACGGCGACTGGGTAGAGGATGAAGAGTTGTTGGTAGAAGAGGAGGAAGAGGAAGAGGAGGGCTTGGAGGAAGAAGAAGAGGAAGCAGCAGCAGTAGAAGCTGAAGGTGAAGGACTTGGATTAGATAGGAGGGAAGAGGGAGAGGGAGAGGGGGTGGATGAACGAGAAGAGGAAGAGGCAGAAGACGCAGGAGAAGCAGAAGCAGAGAGAGAAGCGGGAGAGGAAGAGCTAGAGGGAGTGGAGGGAGCAGAAGAGGGCTTGGAGAGGGAAGAAGTTGAGGAGGGGGAAGAGGAAGTGGAGGAAGAGGAGGATGAGGTAGCGGCCCATGTTGGCATTTTTTCCGAGCCCGACAGGGATGACGACATGAGAAAGTGAGGATGATCCTTCTTACTGTACCTCTTCGTACTAACAAGCAGCAGAAGAAGTCAACGCTAGATGATGTTCTGGCAATGTATGTTATGTATGTTATGTGTGATATGTGTGTTCTGTAACCTACATAACATACATGCTGTATGTTGCGTATGCTCTGTCTATGCATGAAATGTATGTTATATGTATGAGTCACTTGTATGTTCGTGTATGCTATGTGTTATGCTAGTATGTACTTATGTATGTTCTGTTTGTATGGATAGGCTTGAACGGATGAAATCGAATGGCTTCGAATGGCTTCGAATGGATGAAATTGTATGAATGTTTGTATGGATATGCATATGAAACCGAAAGCGATAGTATTGCTTGGAATGGATGAAATGGACAGATGGCTTCAAGTTACTCTGGTTTCTTCTGATTTTTTCGCCTGCCAGATGCTAGGAAGCGTTGCAAGAGAAACTCATGTGCCCCCATGTTGCAATTGATCAGGAAATGCATGCGCAGGCGCCCTGTTCCTCGAATGGACGACAGCATGTTGATTGAGAAACAGTAATCAACAAGGTCAGAGACACGTAAAAGAGGCGTGAACTAGATAGCCAGGCCGGCAGCGGCCGTACAAGTTTGGAAGTCCCCGGGAATGTTATCATGGTTGGCATGGGTTTTGATCAAAAGGTTAATCCTGACTGCTGCGTCAAGTTATTTTGGTCTGGTGGCTGCCACAGTTGGTTGAACAGGTTCTGACTCTCATGAGAGCCGAAATGTAAATTCAATGTATTCCCATGGAGATTCTTACCCTCTTTCGCTCGCTCGTGAATATCTCCGTTGATGGATTCCAGGTAATATATTGGTATTGTGTTTGTTTTGTTTTTATGTTTGTTTTGTTGGTTTTGTTTGTTTTGTCACCTTGTTTTCTTTGTTGTTGTTCTTGTTGTTGTTTTTTGTTTTTTGTTTGTTTGTTTGTTTGTTTGTTTGTTTGTTGTTGTTGTTGTTGTTATTGTTGTTGGTTTAGTATGTTGTTGTTTTGTTTATGTTAGATTTCTTTGGTTTTTTTTTTTTTTTGTTTTGTTTTGTTTATGTTTTGTTTGTTTTATTTGTTTTTGTTTTGTTTTGTTTTGTTTATGTTTTATTTGTTTTATTTGTTTTATTTGTTTTATTTTTTTTTTTTTTTTTATTGTTTGTTTTTGTGTGTTTGTGTGTTTGTGTGGTTGTGTGGTTGTTTGTTTTGTTTGTTTGTTTGTTTGCTTGCTTGCTTGCTTGCTTGCTTGCTTGCTTGTTTGCTTGCGTCATCATGATGATTCATCATCATCATCATCATCATCATCATTCATCATCATCATCATCATCATCATCATCATCCATCATCATAATCCATCATCATCAGCATCATCACCATCATCATCATCATCATCATCATCGTCGTCGTCGTCGTCGTCGTCATCATCATCATCATCATCATCATCAGCATCATCATCATCATCATCATCATCATCATCATCATCACCACCACCACTACTACCATCATCATCACTATCATCATCATCTGTGATGATGATAGTGATGATGATGATGATGATGCTGCTGCTGATGATGATGATGATGCTGATGATGATGATGATGATGCTGCTGCTGCTGATGATGATGATGATGATGCTGATGCTGATGATGATGATGATGATGATGATGATGCTGATGATGATGATTATCATGGTGCTGCTGCTGCTGCTGCTGATGATGATGATGATATCGCCATCACCATCACCATCACCATAACCACCACCATTACCATCACCACCACCACCATCATCATCACCACCACCACCATCATCATCATCATCATCATCATCATCATCATGAACGAATGTCCAACAGCAGCAGCAGGAGGAGGAGGAGGAGGAGGATGGGAGTTCGTTCGTTGCTCTGCATTGTTAGTGATGCATGGACATGTTTTCTTGTCTCCCTTTGTGACAGACATATTTGCTTGTTCGTCATGGCACTACGGAGTCCACCAGTTGCATCTGTTATCTCTCTCTCTCTCTCTCTCTCTCTCTCTCTTTCTTTCTCTCTCTCTCTCTCCCTAACTCTGCATACACCTCGTTGTTGTTGCTGTGTGTTGCTATGTGTTGCTGTATTTTGTTTTGTGTTGCAGTTGTTGATGATGATGATGATGATGTTGTTGTTGTTGTTGATGATGATGATGATGATGATTTTGTTGACGATGATGATGATGATGATGATGTTGTTGTTGTTGTTGTTGTTGTTGTCGTTGTTCTTGCTGTGTGTTGCTGTTGTTGTTGTTGCTGTTGTTGTTGTTGTTGCTGTTGTTGCTGCTGTTGTTGTTGTTGATGATGATGTTGATGATGATGATGATGTTGTTGTTGTTGTTGTTGTTGTTGTTGTTGATGATGATGATGATTTTCATGACGATGATGATGATGATGATGATGTTGTTGTTGTTGTTGCTGTTGTTGTTTTTCTTGCTGTGTTTGCTGTTGCTGCTGTTGCTGTTGTTGCTGTTACGTTGTTGCTATTGTTGCTGTTGTTGTTGTTTGCTGTTGCTGTTGTTGTTT
>WBZZ01000172.1:0-2500 GCA_019918135.1 Paulinella micropora
ATTAGTCACCCCAGCAGCCTGCTCGCTGCAACACCACTGGCCTCAGTTGAAGGAGGAATTCGTAATATTAAAATCTCTTGTTGTTCATCCTTCCCTCCATGGCAGCAACCTCCCTCCCGGTCTCACCATATATCCTGGACCCTGTCCTGGTTGGCTACTCAGATGAGCAAACTTCATTTGTTACTAGCCTTGTTGCCCGATGTGCGGAGCGGTCTTGGAAGGCTGTAGCATGCTCCCATGATCGTTCTAGAGGATTTACTTTTCCATATCATGCCAACCCGACTAGGTCACGATGGCAAGCCGATAGGTCGCAAACTTGCAAAATCAGTAATCACGCGTCTTCAGTATTAATATCACATTATGACCTCTGCTATGGAAACTCAACGTTTCAGAGTGTGTGAGCTACGCGCCATCGCACTGCGTACTATGACTAACGATGGTACTATTGCTATGCGGGCCTCCCCTACGTATACTGCTCTCAGTCAAACACGTGTGGGAGCGCCTCGACAACCTATACTTCACCATCCAAGATTATTTAGTGTGCATGCTGCAACCATCCGTAAGACCCGCCTCAGCAGAGAGAACAGCAGCATGTCCTTGAGATCCCGCTCGGCTCGACCTGCTCTGTCGACGTCTTCTGAAGATATAGCTAGTGTCTCTCGAGCGGTTGAAGCAGTCGTCATGACCGAGCAGTACTTGGCATGCAATTGCGGCATCTTTATCCGGTGGCATGGCTTTAATTCTTTCTGTAGGCATCACCCCCCGGATAGCCGGCAAAAAGTACAACGTCCTTGTTCCAGTATCGTCTGTCCGGATTGGACCTAATGTAATTTTATTTCTGGTCTGTTGCCGCTCTTTTTTTTTTTTTTTAACGCAACCACTTTTCATAATATTAATATTATACAATAAATACTTGCCACTTGTAGGAATAAGTGTGAAGCGTAAGAGTAGAATGGAAGAGGATCATGCCGTAGCTAAAGTCCAGAGTGTGACTTGTTTTGAGACTAGAGAAAACATAAGAACTCAGGCGGCCCGGGAAATGAATGCTGCTGCTTGATTTATAATAATACAGTTATTGTACTTATAAATCAAGCAGCAGCCTTGATTTCCGGCCGAGTTCTTACGTTTTCCATAGTCCGGCTCAAATCAAGTCCGAGTGGACTTTATTTTTCCACTACTGGATGATATTTTTTCCGACTTCACTTTCTCCACCTTAGTCACCAAAAGTTAAAGCAGAACAGCACTACTGATTGCCTTCATGATGACTTGAACGATCGACTTTTGATGAAGGAGTCTGAAAACAGAAGGAGGTTTCTCCAGCTGTGTTTGTTGTTCAAGTTTCAAATTATTGTCTGGTTCCTCAAGTTTGAATTTTGAGACCTAACCAAGGGACAGGCTTTGAAGGGCAGAGTGGAGGCAGTGGCTTGGTGTGCTAGCTAGGAGACGTTCCTAGTTCGTAATTGTGTACAATCAACAATCACTTCAAGTCTACGGTGCTTCGGCATTGGTTCTCAGCCAATCCTTAACTTCATCGCTTTAGCAGCAGCTTGTTGAAAAGCTCTCACCCAAGGTCTTCTAATCAGTCACGACACAGGGTTTGAGTGTCGACTGAGAACGAAGCGCTTGAAGTCATGGCTCATTGTACTCAAGAACTAGGGGCAGGCGCTTGAAGTCATGGCTCATTGTATTGATACTCAAGAACTCGGACATCTTACAGCACTGGCGAGGAGGCGCGGAAGCGCGGGGTCGGGACGCTCGCGGGTCGGCGGGGGAGAAAGCTGACTGAGCTGGAGGCAGAAGCAGGCGGCCAGCGCACGCTCTCAACTCGAGAATCTGACCTCTCCAGCGCACGCACCTGCCCTGGATTAGGTAGGTAGGTAGGTAGGTAGGTAGGTAGGTAGGTAGGTAGGTAGGTAGGTAGATAGATAGATAGATAGATAGACAGATAGATAGATAGATAGATAGATAAATAGATAGATAGATAGATAGATGGTCACTAAGGTAGATAGATAGATAGTGAGTCTCACTTGTGTGGGTGGGCCAGGGCTCTTCGTTGGTCGAGGCTCTCTCTCTCCTGTTGCGCTTGGAAATAGGTGTGGCTATTGCTTACTCTGTCGCGGTGCGCCGGGCATGATGGCCGCCAACTGCTAGCATGTGCACGTCGGAGCTTACCCGGCCGAGGACCGCCGTAACAGGAAGGGCGCGCGCCGTAACAAATGGGCCGGCGGGGTGCTCCGAGCCATTTCGCGCGCGGGTCGAACGGGGCAGATTGATGTGGAGCGGCCTGGCCAGGGGTGGGCCCAGCTCGGTCTGTGGAAACACGTGATCCTTCGGGCTGTGCTCGTGCGAGCAGGGCAAGCGCGGCAGGCTGCTAGCGGAGTCCTCGGGGCTAGACAAGAACAAGTTGCTGAAGGAAACGCCATCGTCGGGGCTAGTCTTTGACACTTTGCTGAAGGAAGCACGATATACATCCTCGACGCTAGGAGCATTGCTGAAGGAA
>WBZZ01000172.1:15000-20307 GCA_019918135.1 Paulinella micropora
TACGAAGAATTGACGATAGGCTGTAATGACACCCCCGCAAGGGCAGTTCCAACACTTCCAGACGGACCGGTATGTTCAATGAAAATACTGATCCAGACGGACCGGTATGTTCAATGAAAATACTGGTGGCACCGACGGGAATCGAACTGGCGACAGGGCCCAGATGGTAGAACTTGACCACTGGGCTATCACGGTGTCAATAATAATAATAATAATAATAATAATAATAATAATAATAATAATAATAATAATAATAATAATAGTGCTTCTCTGTCAATGGCTGATGCAAATCTGCACATGCGCCTCCATCGTCTCACCCGTGAGGGGAGTACGAAGAATTGACGATAGGCTCTAATGACACCCCCGCACGGGCAGTTCCAACACTTCCAGATGGACCGGTATGTTCAATGAAAATACTGGTGGCACCGACGGGAATCGAACTGGCGACAGGGCCCAGATGGTAGAACTTGACCACTGGGCTATCACGGTGTCCATAATAATAATAATAATAATAATAATAATAATAATAATAATAATAATAATAATAATAATAATAATAATAATAATAACAACGATAAAGACCCGGCGCAGGCCAGAGCGAGTCGAGGTGGCCATAGATGAGACAGAGAAGGAGCAAGAGCGTGAGGAAGCAACAGAGCGATTGCCGACGCCCGCTGATGGGAAACAGCCTAACACCACAACGAGGGCCAGAGATGGATGGACGAATATATATATATATATATACATATATATATATATAATACATATTATATATATAGATATGATACATATTATATATATAATACATATTATATATATATAATACATATTATATATATATATAAATATATATATAGAGAGAGAATATATATACATATACATACATATATATAAATATATAAATGTATATAATATATATATATAATATTATAGAGAGAGAGAGAGAGATAAACAGACAGACAGATAGATAGATAGATAGATAGATAGATAGATAGACAGATAGATAGACAGACAGATAGATAGATAGATAGATAGATAGATAGACAAACGTAGATAGATAGATAGATAGATAGATAGATAGATAGATAGAGAGAGATAGAGAGAGAGTGTGTGTGTGTGAGAGAGAGAGAGAGAGAGGGAGGGAGGGAGGGAGGGAGGTGTAAGGGTTAGAAGGCAGGTCTGGCCTACTCGTATACATGAAAGGTATGTGAGATCAAAAAGAGAGAGAGAGAGAGAGAGAGAGAGAGAGAGAGAGAGAGAGAGAGAGAGAGAGAGAGAGAGAGCGAGAGAGAGAGAGAGAGCCGAGAGAGAGAGAGAGAGAGAGAGAGAGCGAGAGAGTGTGAGAGAGAACCAACTTCCTCCTCTCTCTTTCACTTTTTCTCACGAAAAAGAAAAGAGGGGGGGCCGCCAGACATAAACTACTACACTTTTACAATAACATATATATTCATATTATAATATAATATTATCACTACTGAATATATCTAAACATAAATATTAATATTAATAATATTAATACTAGATATATATAATACCGAGCCGCTAAATACAAATTGAATATTTTCCTTTAATACGATCAACTGAATAACTAGGTTTCCACCTTAGATAAAGGTATAACTTACTAGCTATACTTTTCACGTGGACGTTCCCTGAGCCCGATTGTAAAATTGTTCTCTCAATAAAAGCGAAGAAGAAGGAGAGAGAGAGAGAGAGAGAGAGAGAGAGAGAGAGAGATATATATCCACCTCCGATACATGAAGAACATGGACGGAAACACTACAGCAAGACAGTGCCCAGACACACAAGCCCATACACCACCTGACACACAAGCCCATACACCACCTGACCATGAGACGTAAAGCATGCAAACACATGAACAGACCTGTTGCTTTTGTATGTTCGGCGAAGTGTATCACCGGAGGCTCCATGAACGTTATGTCTGTCTGCGGCTGTCTGCGTGTAACTTGCTGTCTGTCTGCGTGTCAGATGTCCGTTGTCCGTCCCGTTTGTCCGTCAGTCAGTCAGTGTCAGTCAGTCTGTCTGTCTTTGTCTGTCTGTGTCCGCTGTCTGTCTGTCTGTCTGTTGCTCGAGAGAGGTATTTCCGATTTTCGTGGAAGGCGTATGCGTTCCAAGCTTAAACATCCGAGTATAACTGCAGAAGTCGCATATTTAAAGCTGACACTTACTGACAGGAGAGGAAAGGTCTATACAAAGTGTCTGTCTGTCCATCTGGGTCTTTCTGTCTATCTGTCTGTCCAAAGATGTAGATAAAAAAAGTTAGCCTATTACTTACTTTGGCAGCGGTGATGTCATTTTGCCCGCCTTGAAAAGCCATCATGAGCTGCTCCTAACGGAAAAGACTTGCAAACCTGGTGCGAGCAAGAAGACGCGATCTCGGTAGCAGTTTGGTAAACGTCTTAGTCTTCTCTCCAGCAAGTGCAGAAGGAAAAGCAGACACCCTCGTCCGTTTCCCCCACCTGGATCCGAAAAAAGAGGAATCGTGGCGGTTTCTCATGTTGCGGTGTGCCCTTTTGTTGGATGCGGCTACTTTACAGTGGCTACTGTACCTGTTCTCGAGGTTTCTGGCGGGATCGAAAGACGCCTAGATAAGGGGCTATTTGATGGCACAAGATATACCAAAACTCACTCGTCTCGCAGCATTCGAGCTGGAGGAAATCAGATAATCGTCGTCTCAACCGTGCTTTGTCTGCATGCACTCCCGCACACCACACAGCACACCATGCAGCTACCCACATCCAACCCATCAGCTTGCCGTAAAATTTGTGTCTGCAACACAACTCTACACGTGCCAGATCAGTCGGGTAGATCCAGGAGGTGTGTTTTGTCATGTAGCTTGCGCCGGGTAGAGCTCCTCAGCACAGAAAGAAGCCCGAAAATACATCCCATATTTCCAGTCAGTACGTACTTTAGGCCAGTATCACCGATGAAAGTTCCCATGGCTGTCTTCCAGCCGCACTCTCTACTGCATCTCATTGCATAGTTGCAAAGCCCGCCTACTTCAGCTGCCTTAGTTAGCTTTCTGGGGCAGTGACAGACGCTTCCACACTCAAGTGGAGTGGTTTTCACAACTTTCAGCCGGTTCATTAACTGTACATGTTTTTGTGACGCAAGTGCTCTAGACCCAGACTAAGTGTATGTTCTTTCATCACATACACAGGCAATCTTATACACAATATTGCAGCCCCCGCGGTGGATGTCTTCATGTATGTATGCATGTATGCATGTATGTATGCATGTATGTATGTATGTATGTATGTATGTATGTATGTATGTATGTAATGCATGTATGTTATATGTATTTAATGTCCGTCACATGTAATGTTTGTATGTATGTAATGTATGTATTGTATGTATTGCATGTCATGTATGTATTGTATGCTGTAGTAATGCATGTAATGCATGTAATGTATGTAATGGATGTATGAAATGGATATATGTAATGTATGTATGTGATGTATGTATGTAATATATATGTAATGTATGTATGTAATGTATGTAATGTATGTATGTAATATAGTATGTAGTGTATGTAGTGTATGTAGTGTATGTAGTGTGTGTAGTGTATGTAGTGTATGTTATGTATGTAATGTATGTAATGTATGTATGTATGTATGTATGTATGCATGCATGTATGTAAGCTTATCACGTGTAATCTCTCTCTCTCTCTTGTAATGCCCCCAACGATAGCTCGTAAAAAGTCGGTAATACAACCAAACACAGTCCTCAAGAATGAGAATGATGTCTCGTTGTATTAGAGTGAAGCCAAAAAGGAAAACGGCAACAGACCAGGAATAAAATGGCATCAGGTCCAATCCGGACAAATAATACTGAAAAACAAGCTGGTGCACCTGTCACCAGGAAAAGATATTTTTTACCGGCTATCCGGGGGGTGATGCATACAGTACCCCCTCCTGATTTTATGACGGAAATAGCATTTTCGTCATACACCTTCTGATTTCTTTCTGCAAATAGTATGCGCTATGGAGTCATGCCACACAGCGCATCGACCCACGGATAGACGCTAAAAGACGATAAATATATCCTCATACTGCACGTCAAAGCGGATTCTCTAGCCTTTCTTGTAAATTTTGAACTCCTTCCCCTCAAATTTTTTTCTTTTTTTTTCTGCAGTATGTCAAGAACAAACGTACTATTAATAAAAAAATACAAGCAACGTGGTGCTGTAGTACGATTCCCCTTTGATCTCCTTCTTCTTCTTATCATTATCATTATTATTATTATTATTCACAGGGAGATCGTAAGCACATTGTCTTTTTAAATGACATACCCTTGTATAAGGCGGATATCCTATGATATAGTATTAGGGGGCCAGTCCTAATAGCTATATCCGAAGTCGAGGTGTATGTACCTGACCCTGCGATATACCGACACAAGTAGAGATTGACCGTGCTCAGGTACGACAATATATAATCTATCGTAAAAAATAATTTAATGAAAGTTTCAGAGAACATTTCATTTTCGAGAACATCATCCCAGGACTTGGAAAGGGTCATACCCGGGAACACCATCGCTCAATACACTAGCGATCCCCGTATACGGTGTAGTATCATCGTCGATCGACCTTTCACACTCGTATGTTGCGATCAAATGCCAAGTTATATCACTGAGGCTTTTTAATATTCATATTGATAACTGATGATGCATGATCAAATCATGATACGCCGTGGGCAATCAATCAGTTTATTTGAGACGCATAAAGAAAAATAGTTTCTTTGTCACTGCCTTCGTCGTCTGGCGCGGATTTCTTTGCCTGGTGGAGGACCACCAACAAAAGTCAGATCAAACTTTGACTGTTCGAGAATGTCCCAGATCTTATTAGGGATTCCGCCCAACGATAATTCAAAAGGGATATCAAGCACTCCTCTTGGCAGTGTCTGAATGGTCCACGCAGTGTAATCCTTGTCTCTGGGAGTAATTGTATTATCCCATGTCTCGAGACTTTTTGCGTCTTCATATACTGGCAGATAATGTCTTGCATTTGGATCCTCAACCGGGTTCATACTTCTCCAGAACTGGAGTATCGGTTGTACTATCTTTGCGGCTGATGATATTTTGAGTGTCCGTGTGACACGCATCTGTCGTGGGACCGCCACGACCCGCATCAAGTATAAGTCTGAGAGAGTGTCATCAGCAACATGTTGTTCCGCTGGTCTCATCAGATAGAAAGCATCTTTCACCCATGCGATGGTTGCTATCGCATCGCCTTCCTTCCATCGCTCATGGACAATCTCAACCTTGCCCGCGTTTGGGTCAGTGTCCGTCCCC